>CDFN01058019.1:0-13432 GCA_000826445.1 Acanthamoeba quina | reverse complement strand
AGGCTCACATCAAAGACTCCAGGTTCGGAGAAGCATGATGGCTCTGGCATGAAGATGGAGAAGAGAGCTTGCGGCTATCGATCAATGTGTCTCGAAATTGATCGACGGCGAAATGGGCGATAGAATTGAGGGAGTGGTGGTGACGCCAGAGTCGCTGTCGGTGGCCCTTCAACCAGACACTGTCTTCTTGTGTTGCTAACCGGGCCAAAAAAAAACTAAAACCTTTGTCGGGTCTCCGGAGTCTAGAGAGGGACGAAGGTCTCGAGCGACTCTTCGCCAGTCGGGCCCGCACCCGCGAAATCCGCGGCGAGAGAAAGTTCGCGCAACAACTGGCCCGCAACCATGCAACATGCCGTCTCGTTACCTTTGTCTTCCTATTTAGCGAAAGTGTGTCACACGCTTGGGCATGGGGTGGGGCGAGGTTAGCCGAGGAAGGCGGTCTCAGGCAAGCCCTTGGCGCCGAGGCCCCTGATGGCGAAGAGGGCGCCGTCCAGCTCGCCCTTGAGCGACTCGGTCTCGCCAATGTCGCGCGAGGCGGACGTGACGTAGAGCACATCGAGATTCTTGCCGCCGAACATGCACGACGAGGGCCTCTGTTTGGTGCATGTCACACGTGTGTGTGAGAAAATCGGGCACCTTGAGGGCGAACAGCGGCCATCACTGCCTTCAGACGCGTACCTGAGCGGGCATCTTGATCACCCTGTCAACTGAGCCATCGGGCCTGTACTTGGTAACTCTGTTCATGCCACGAAGGGTGAGTTGTGGAAGAGCTTGATGCTTATGAGGGGAGGGCTGTCTTACCTGTAGCCGTCCCAGTGAGCCGACCAGATGTTACCCTCGCTGACGACACACACACACACACACACACCACAAGCCCTTCGTGAGTGGAGAGTGAAATGTGGCTGAGCCTAGTAGTGGGTTACTGCTCACCTGTCGATGGTCAAGCCGTCGGGCACACCGGCATCCTGGGCGATGGTAGCAAACACCCTGGAGCGACACGGGGAAGGCACCCTGTAAGGTTGGTTTCGCACGAGGAGGAAGGAAACAGCGCGCACTTTCTGTTCGAGATGTTGCCCGTCTTCTCGTCGAAGTCATAGGTGTAGATCTCGTGGTTGGGCGAATCGGTGTAGTACATCGTCTTGTTGTCCAGCGACCACGCAAGACCTGGACAGCGCCGGTGCGGTGGCCAAATGAGCGCTTTTTCTGTCACCACCGAGAACGCCATCGAACCCACGTACCGTTGGAGACCTTGATCTTCTGCTCCATCTCGTGCACGGACCCGTCGAGGTCGAGGCGGTAGAGGCAGCCATCGGGCTGGTCGAAATCGGCAGCCACAGTCCCGACCCAGAACCTGCCCTGGCGATCGCACTTGCCGTCGTTGAGCCTGTTTGAGCGTCGAGCAGCAGTAGTAGAAGGGTTTAGTTTGACTTGACACCATCTGGTGCGAGTGGGCAGAGGCTGGGACCTGAGGTCGATGTTGCCGAGGATGTCCTGCTCCATGGCGATGTTGATCTCCCACTTGTCGTCGAAGGTGATCGCGGCACGGCCCTTGCCGAGAGCGGCGATCAGGCCACCCTTGGCGCGCAGCGCAATGCTGCCGATGAGGGCCGGCATCATCCAGCTCTTGTGCTCGCCCGTCTCCACGTCGAGCCTGTGCAGCTCTGGCCTGATGCAGTCCAACTGGAGCACCGGTGCACCCGAGTGTTAGCCGTACGTGCGGCAAGAAGGGACTTGTGCGCGTGTGCGGCTCCGGAATGTTGCTGGCGCGAGGCAAGTAGAGCAACGAAAATAATCTCATCTTTAAAGATTGAGATCGAGATCGCAACAGCTCACACGAGGCGCAGGAAAAGCAACGTACGTAGTAGAGGGCGCCCTCTGTAGGGTGCCAGAGCGGCCCCTCGCCGAGCCACGCCGGACCGCGCCACACCAGCTCCACAGTCACTCCGTCCTCTTCACGCGACACAACACTCGTCTCCATGGTCGTAACTGAATTGATCCACCAACACGCGAGCGAGTGAGAAGATCCAACAACACGCGAGCAACAACAAGTGGGCGTGGGCGCACCTGTGGCCGTGGTTTTTGCGCTCTGTGTGAGCTTGTTTTCTTTAAACTTTTTTTAAAAAAATAATAATTGATATTCCACACAAAAGAAATGGCGGGAAATCGCAAAACGCAAGATTGCGCTCCATCCAGCTCGCAAGATGAAGGGGGCGGGGTCAAAGATTAGGGGTGCGGCGAATGTGCCCGGTGGTGGCAACTTGCGCAAGCTGTTCGTGGGCGTGACGCCTGGATTGGAGGGGCTGCTCATCAATGAACTGCGCTCCCTGCCGGGCCTACGTACGGGCAAGCACAGCGTCAATTGGCATCCTCACGACGGCGGAGTGGAGGGCATGGTCACCAACGAGGAGATGTGGACCATCGCTTGGAAGTCCAGGCAGGCACCCTCCCTTCACGCACAAACTCAAATCGAATCAATTCAACTTATGAAAGCAACGTGTGGTGCTCTGTTCAAGGTTGGCCGAGTCGCTGCGGGTGCGGCTGCACGCGGCTCCATTCGTGTCGAAGAACTTCAAGCAGTTTGCTTCACAGCTCAAGAAGTACCCCCCACCTCCTCTTCCTCCTACATCGGATGCCTCTGGCGCTGACATCAAGACGCTTGGCGCAAGACTCCCGTGGGAGGACTACCTGCCACCGATAGACAGAGGCGCCCAGGCTCCAGAGGACGTGGTGCTCCCTCTCGTCCAGGTTACGTGCAGGAAGTCGATGCTCTACCACAGGCACGCTTCGCTCCTGCACTCTCTTCATTGTCATCATCATCTTCCTCCTTCTCCTCACACCACACCACACACTACCGCACACTCGGGCATTGTCCGTGGGCTGCAGTGGCGCTGTAAAGGTGCCGGGTACATGTCAGGTGATGTGCACGCATTCTCGGGGCTGAGCGAGCGCCCTCGTTTCGTGTGGGAACACAGGAGCGCGTGGAGAACCGGCTGAAGGAGCTCTACGGGTTGGAAGCACAGCCGGAGGACGACGACGACGACGACGAACTCCCGCCGGTTGGCCCAACACCTGCACATGATGACGTCCAAGACCCGTATGACGAGGAGCAGGCCCATTCCAACGCGCTGGCCTCTCGCTTCTTTGTGCGCATAGCTAACGACCGCGTCGAGGTACGAAAGTTGGCGTTAGCAACGCATTCGGGCCGCCACCACTCCACTCGTTGCCCTTGCGGCCGCGCCCATTCATTCACCCGCTTCCCTGGGGGCTGTCTGTGAAGGTGAGCGTGGATGCCTCGGGCGAGCTTCTCCACCGAAGGGGCATCCGCCAGCACGTGTCCGACGCCCCGCTGCGGGAAACGATAGCTGCCGCCTGGTACGCACACTCACCTACTCTTGCGCCGTTCCTCTTGTAACAGACCTCCCGCCCGCCCCCGCCTTGCCAGCCTCCGTGCTGCCGGCTGGACGCGTGAGCGACTGCTGGAGGAGCACACGCCCAAGGTGCTCTGGGATCCCTTTGCCGGAAGCGGCACCATCCTGCTTGAGGTAACACACGGCGAACACACACACGAGTTGATGACTTTTTTGCCGCCGTTTGCCCTTGTTCTGACCTCTGCACCGCTGGGCGCAGGCGCTCGGTGAATCGTTGCATTCGCACAGGCCGGCGCAGCTTCCCGCCCGCAAGTTTGCGTTTGAGCTGTGGCGGAACCACGCCTCCTCGCCATACCAGTCCTACGTCGCCCGCCTCTTCTCGGCAGTGCGCCTTCCCTCTACTCGCCCGTATCACACACCACACACACACACACACGCACGCACGACACACACGCAACACACCGTTGACGGCGTGATACCGGCACCACACAGCCCGAGGACGCGCTGGCCCAGGCGATGAAGGCCCGAGGACTCATCGCCCTGGGGTCGGACATCGACGCCAAGTGCATTCGCTCCGCCGAGCACAACGCGCAGCTGGGCGGCTACGACCCCGCCTCCTACTCCTTCGTCGAAGGCGACTTTGATGAGGTACGCCCTGAGGGTGCCATCGCACACACCGCCTTCATCAACAACACCAAAGCCATCAAGCTGACGGTCATGTGTCGCGACGATGAAGGTGGAGCCGACGGTTCCGCGCGGTGCGGTGGTGGTGACGAACCCGCCCTACGGCATCCGGCTGCTGCCGCGGGGCCAGTCGCTGCCGGCCCTGTTCCGGCGGTTCGAGCGCATGCTCGTGCGGCGGCCCGATCTGACGGAGGTCGTGGTGGTGAATGGGTACAAGGACTTCCAGCGGTGCATGAAGGACACGACGTGGACCGTCCTCCACCGATTCAGCAATCGCGGGCTGCCTGTACAGCTCCTCAAACTGAACCAACGCATTCAACGCTAAGCGCCCACCACTTGCGCAGGGGCACACGACACACGACACACGACACACGACACGACCAAGAGAGAGACGCACACGATACGACACACAGATCGCGTGCGTGAAGCAGAGCGCTATTGAGGCAGAGTCCATAGATATGTACAAGAAGATCATCAACCAGGCTGTTCAGTGGCCCTTGTCGTCATACCGCTTTCGTGGGACACGCTTTTGGGTCGCCGCTGCAGCTGGCTCCGAGAACATGGTGTACATCCAATAGACCTGCGCAATCGCACGGATTAATCTCTGCAAAATTAATCGACGGCGATGATGCTTGAGGCGCGTACCAGAGCGGCCAGGTGGAAGCAGAAGACGGAAACGATGAAGTAGAAAACCGTCGGATAGCCCGTCAGCAGTTCATCCACCACATCGCGTGCCATGTTTGGGTTTGGGAGTGAAAAGTGCGAAGAGGAAGCCTCGAAAAACAAAGAAAAACGAAAAAGTGCAAAATTGGGGCAGACGTGGCGGCCAACACGTCACGGCCAACCTGGCTCGGCCGCTTCGGCGGTGATGAGGTGGGGAATGTCGGTCATCAGGCGGGCGAAGGTGGCGGCTTCGCAGCGCAGCTCACCGTCATCGCCGCCGCGTGACGGCCTCGTAGCGGAGCAGATCCTCTGCCACCCGCGCAAGCCGGCCCAGACTGAAGAGCGCCAGGAGACGCCTGCTCTTCGCCCCCGAGTGGCTCTCTTCATCCGCCCCTCGGCTTGCTCCTTCTTCTTCATCGTTACCACTTTTTCGTTTGGCGCTGTGCGGACGTCGAGGGTGAGTTTAGCGAGGGAAGAAGTGCAACACCTCAAGCCACCACTTGCACCACTTCCACCATCAGAAGAGAAGAGCATACGGGTCACAGCCATCGAGCAAGGCCAGATGCACGCGAGTGAGATGCGCGACGAATCGCGCAAAGTCGACCAGGTTCCACCCCGACAGTGTTCGAAGCATCAGCTGGCACTGTTCGTCCCACCCTGTTGAGTACACAACGTGCGCGGTTCGTGGGCGCGTTGGGTAGGCATAAGTTATCCAGAGAAGAATGAAGCGCACCTTCCGTGTCTTTGCAGTCATCCAACTCCTTCTGCACCGCGTGGAAGTCCTTCGCGAGGGTGGCCCACAACAAGTCGACATTGCAGGCGTTGGCCCAGTTGTGGTTGATCGATATCGTGTCTGTGTGCACACATGGTACACAGTGGAGGTTAACCAACAAACGAGGATCGCAGTTACACATTGTTACCTTCTTCGTTCCACACTTGATGAAACCAGCCGCTGGACCGAACAAGAATTGAGGTCAGCGACGAGCGACGAGCGACGAGCGACCGTGGGCTGTTGTTCAACAGTGCTTCGTACCTGGGGACAAATATCGTCTCACCGGCCTCCTGTACGCACGAGATAGGGCGGGCCTGCTGGAAATGGGGAAACCTCCCCGCGTCCTGTACGGCGCATCCACGATCACCAAAGAGTTTACACGTCAACAACGCATCGCGCCCACGAACCGCGCGGGCCGCTGATACCTTCTGATCTTCTTCGATGTCGTACATGAGGTTGCCGAACTTGTCCTGGCGAGATGGATCCAGGGTGAGTGCATGAGTGAGTCTGGCGTGTGCTGCGCAATTTGTGTGTGTGTGTGTGTGATGCGGGGCCTACCTTGAGTAGGTGGCCCTGCTCGGGTGGAAAGAACACCCACCGCTTCCTTCCGCACACGTTTGCACTCCAACTGTACGACCCAAAAACGTCTGTGCAGACACGGCGGAGAGTGATCAGAACTAAAGATACGATGTCCACCCCCCCCCCCACGGCTGACGATGATGGGGCACCTGAGTGTAGTGGCGTCCAGCTGCCCTTGGGACCCATGTACACGAACCGGTAGTCGTCGTCAATGTCGGTCCTGCACACCAGCCGCGCCGTTGGCACCTCAGGTGCAAACATACCGGCTGTAAGTCAATCGGTGCCGGGAGGTACCGAGAGTCCCAGTGGAGGTTCATCCAATCGTCGGAGAAGAAGAGCGGCAGCGTGTAGGCGATCTTTCCAGGGTTCTGCTTGACATAGTGCCAGTCTGAGCGAACAGACGTGCGAAGCGCGGGCGTAAGCATCTCATGGGCGCGTGGTGGGGTGCGGTCGGTACCTTTATTGTAGAGAATGGCCTTCGCCTCTTCGATGTCCGCGGGGGACAACCCCGCGTCCGTCTGTATTCGCATCGATGAGAATACAGAGCGACTCGGCGGTGCTTGGGTGGTGAGGTGGAGGTGTACCTTGCCCTCGTCTGCGCGCATAGCTCGGTGGCGGCACCAGTAGTCGATGTACTCGCTCATCGTCATCTGCCGACGTCGCTGATCTGAGAAGTCGCGCACACCGCACTCGGCCACGTTGAGCTGTGCACTCCCAAAGCTCTCCTACGCAGCGGCCGGTCAGCCAGCGGCGAGACCGAGCGGCCAGTGGGGAATGCTCAGGGTGCCGACGCTGCCGGCTGAGGAGACCGAGATGGCCAACGCACCTTGAAGTAGTGGAAGTTGATCTGCCTCTGCGTTTCACCGGGTGCGGCGTCAACGGTCCAGTGCTGCAGCGCGGGCCAGTCCGTGCAAAGACCCTCAACAAGGACCGGTCTGCCGAACTGGGAATGAGTGATTCGCTCAGGGTCTTGCACTGCCCAACATCTAATCAGGCAAGCTGTACTTGTTTGTGACGAGAAATTTGCTGAAGAAGTGTGAGTAGGTGGCGGATTCGGTAGAGATGCGCTCGATGCACGAAGCTGGAGTGCGCAGGCTGTGTGGATCGGCGTTGAGTATGAAGCGCAACACCTCCTCATCCACGATTCGCTCCTCTTGTGACTCCAACATGCGAAAAGAATCTTGTGTAATGGCAGAATCGTGCTGAGTGCTGGAGAGATTTATTTTGTGACAGGAGAAGCAGAGGAGTGGCGTGGTGGTCGAGCGATACGCATTGGAGAGCTTAGAAGCCAGGGAGAGTCGACTGGCTGAGGTTGTCCATGAGATCTAGAGCGGGAGGAGAGACACCAAATTGGTCTCAGGTGATGAAAATGAAGAAAAACAATTTGGGAGGGGGCTCGTACCCTGCAGAATCGCGCCGTTGTTGAGGATAAGGCCGCTCACCAACGCAACCGCGGAGAGGACGAACACAGTGTAGCGGAAGGTATCGTTTCTAGCCTTGCTGTCCGCCATTCTTTTATGTTTATTCTGATGAATCAAATTGGCTTGTCGTCTCGCTCCCCACTTTTGCTTGGCTGACGCGGTCAGCGGCGAGTCAGCCGAACTTTGCCAGAAAGGAAACAACACCGACAGAAAAGAAAAAGAAAAAGAAAAACCACGAAGTTGGGTGTTTGCCACAATCTTCATCTCCTGGTGACCGACCGAAAGATTAGAGTTAGCGCGGAAAGCCAAAGGCGGACGAGAGCTCGAGATGGAAGTAGTCACGATTCAGGAGGTGAGCGAAGAGTCTGCCCTCGATCACATCTCGCGATTTTTGCAAGATGAGAACATGATGGCCCTTGTCAATCCGGACGTGACGGCCCAGCTCCAGCGAGTGCAAGAGGCCATGAAGAAGCGAGGCGTGATGCTGCGACCGGAGGACCTCGACGACGACGACGGCAGCACCATCGTTCCGGAGGCCGGCCTCACCACACCCAAGAAACAGACGACACAAAAGGCAGACGCCACCCCGGAGAAGAAGGCGAAGAGCAGCAAGAAGGAAAAACGAAAGTCGGGCAGCAGCAAGAGGAAGCTCATGGAGGAGGATTGAGGCCGCCCCTTCCATCTTCTTCTTCAAATAAACACACAAATCGTAAATAATATTAATTTATTTTTTTGAATTTGTGTTTTTGTGCAGAGCGGAAAGATTGTGTGTGAAGATTGAATTTATGGGTTGTGGGGCTTGGGGAGTTCCTTGATGGCACTCACCACCTTCTTGAGCTCTCCCTCCAGAGAGGAACCGGACTTCAAGCTAATCAACACGCAGCTGGTGGGCCTCTTGCAGCCGCTCGAAGCGCCGAGGTCCTCCTTGCTGGGCACGAAGACGTAGGGGATGTTGGCCTCCTCGCACAGCACGGGCACGTGGGTGATCACATCAATGGGCGAGATATCTCCCGCGATGACGGCCACACTAAAAGCAAAGAGCGGCTGTCAATGGGGTGCACAAAGGAGGGGTGAATGATGGCCTCAAATCGTACCCCGTTTCCTTCTTCTTGACGGCCTTGATGACCTCCTTCACTCCTCGCCTCAGCCCCTTTTCCTTGGAGGCTGAATGACGGAAAATGGAGGCTGAATTAATGGCAGGACCTTCGGAGAAAGATCGAAATTACGCGCACGCACCCTTCTTGTTGAGCTTAAGGATCTTCTTGGTGAGCTTCTTGTCCGCCAGGGGCTCAGCGATGATGGCGGTGTGAGACGTCTTTTGCTTCTTCTTGGCGGGCTCGCTCATCTTGGTTCGGGGAGTTGAAAATTGAATGGATCAGATGAAAATCGCGACCTCCGTCTTCACGCGCCTTGCTCCGCTGTGCCAACCTTTCCTGCTTTTCTCTCCGGCCTTTTGCCTGCGTTTTGTCGACAATAAAAGCGGACCAAGAAAAAGTTCTTTTCTTCCGGCCTGGTCGTGGGGCGCCATCAGATCGTGATCCACGCGGCCACCAACAGCGCCAGGCTCAAGCAAGCGATGGCAATCTTGAACACTAGCTGAGCCTCTTGCTGCTTGGGCGACGGCGCTGTCCGCAAGAACTCGACCACGTCAGGCTGGCCGTGCGATTGAAGCGCGATCATGTGTGCGTTCCGGAGGTCTCCTCCGTAGTGCACAGCGATCCCTGCGTACCAGTGATCGCTCGCCTCAGTGCAGTCCATCGCCGTTGGCAAGGGGTGATTGGGGAGCGCACCAGCATCAGCGCCGTACTGAACCAAGAGCCGGATCAGCTCCAGATTGCCACCGACAGCTGCGTCGTGGATGGGAGCCCACTCGCCAGGACCCTTGGTTGGCGGCACGCCATGCTTGAGGAGTTCGCCCACAGCGGACGCGTTGCCCGCACGGACGGCCATGTCCAGGGCTGCCGTGGCCTTTTTCGCCAGGCCGGCTGGCGCGTCGGCGAGCAGCAGCTGAAGCGAAGTCAGGTTTCTGACACTGGCAAGCTCGATGGCGGTCAGGAAGACGTCGTCCAGCAGCTTGGCGCTCTCGGCATCGCCACTGCCGAGCAGTTCGGCCGTCCACCCGCTGCGGGGCCGGAAGGGCCGCAGCTTCTCGAGGAAGAGCCGCACCAGGCTCGGCACTCCCTTGGCGCTCGCCGCGATGAGGCAGCCCACGCAGTCACCCAGCTCCGCGCGAGCGCGGTGCTCCAGCAGCCACTGCACGGTCTCCTCGCTGCCACTCTCGACGGCAAAGCTCAGGGGCGTGTGCCAGTCCATGTGCGTCGGCAGGCGAGAGCGGGTGGCGGCGCTCACGATGGGCGCCTGGCTCTTCTTGTTCGGGTCGGCGCTAAACTCCTCCACGAGCATCGCAACGACCTCCCGGCTGCCACTGCGGCAAGCGACGTGCAGGGCATTCATGGATCCGTCGATTTTGTTCACGTCCGTGCCCGCGCGTGTGAGCACCTCCCGCAGGAGCGTCACCGCGCCCCATCGGGCGCAGACCTCGACCCGCACGCTCAGCGGCGAGTGCTGCACTTTGGCCCACTCGCGCCTTCGGGCGAAGTAGAGACGCTTCCACCCGTCGGCCTCTTGGTGTTCGTCATCGTCTGCAAACGCCGAAGGGGGAGAAAGAGAAGCGTGGTTGGAGAGGGAGAGGGGGGGGGAGGAGGGCAAGAAGTTGGTTACCGTACCTGTCTCTGAGTCGTTGGGCCTGCGCTGGCCATACGTTCGCCGCAACAGGGCTCGCCACAGGTGACAATCGCTGGCGATCGAGCTAATCGAACGAGCAATTAGAGCGAGGGACAGAAGATCCTCGCCATCAAGGAAAGAAGCAATTTGATACAGGGCATCGTAGGGAAGAGAGCCCAAGTTAAACTCCTCTGCCTCCGTCATCTTCGCTCTGGGCGTGCGATGAGAAAGAAATTCTACCGAAGTAGTGAAACAGCAGGGGGACAAGTATTGGTTCAGGCAATTTATTGCGGCTGAGAGCGATTGAACCTGGGTCGTGGGGGCGTGGACACTTAGTAGTCATCCTCATCACCGCCGCCGAAGAGGCCCATACCACCATCACCACCACCATCACCGAAGACATCATCGTCCTCTTCCTCCTCCTTCTTGGCCTCCTCCTTAGCGGCAGCGGGGGCAGCGGCGGCGGGGGCAGAGCCGGCAGCGGGGGCGGCACCACCAGCGGAGACGGTGGTCGAGGCGGAGACGATGTCGTCGAGCTTCTTGACATCAGTGACGGCCTTAGCGTAGAGCTTGGTGTAGAAAGCGGGCACATCAACACCAGCGGCGGAGAGCACGGTCTGGAGCTTGTCGGCCTGAAATTCACACGGAGATCGGACAGCTGTTAGATTATGAGGGAAAAAATTACGAAATGGGGGGGCGACTTACATCAACGGAGACGCCGCCATCGTGCAGCAGCCACACGGCATAGGTGACCGCGAGGTCGGAAATCTCGCCCTTGCTCAGCTTGTCCATAGTGTTGTTGAGAGATTTGAAGTTTCGGAGGGGTCCGACTTAGCCTGAGGAACCACAAATGTTCGTTCACAACACAGTGGTGGAGAGTAAACACAGGAGGAAGGAAAAAAAGACTTCTTCCCGCCCCCTCCCCCCTTCCCGCGCCGCAAGGTGAGAAAATGTCGGGAAGTATGCATGCGCTGAATTCCTCGCTTTCCCCATTTTTCCCAGTATGGCGACAAGAAAATCAAAAGGAAAAAACATTTTTGGTTTCGTGTTTTGCCGAACTGGCGATGACGCCTACAACTTGGCGACCTTCTGCTGTCGGGCCTTCAGGAGGTCCTCGGCAGCGCGTTGGCCGGTTGCCATCGCGCCGTGGATCGTGGCCGCGGCGCTGAGGCTGGTGGCCTCGCCGCCAAAGAAGATACTGCGGCCGATGGGCTACATTCGCGGGAGCAAAGTCAGATTTCACCGTGAGCCGAAAGGGCACCTTGAATGCAATGGGGAGTACCTTGGCCAAAGCCTCCCGGCATCCGTTGCCTCCCACAGAGGGAGCTGAGTAAGAACCTCGCACGTAGGGCTGCTTGGTCCAGTCCTGGATCTGTGCGCGCAACGATTAAGTGAGGGTGGTGAGTTGACTGTGGGCCAAAGGACGGCTCGAGCCGTAGTCTGCCTACCATGAAATCCACAAAGGCGTCAGTGGCCGGGCGCGGGTTGCTCTCCGTTCCGTACACGGCATCGAGCTGTTTAATGAACGAATCGGCAGCTTGCCTGGGCGGAAGAGCGGAGGCAGCTGCGGCCTGGTCACCTGCAAGCAATTGAAACTGTGAGCACACGCCGAGCTCGACAGACGCCAGGCGGCGGAGAAAGAAATCAAGACGGGGGAGGGTACCCGTGACAAAGCCGGTCACGATGGGAACGTCCTTGCCGTACGTCCAGAACTGAGGAACCTGGGAAGCGGAACCGAGGAAGATTTTAGCGTCAATTAATTGGAGGCCAGAGAGTAGCGAACACGACAGTGTGATGACAGCGTACGAAGGTGTCAGCGCAGATCACGAGGTGGTGCTTCTCCTGCCAGAAGATCTTGTTGAACTTGGCAAAGATCTGGAAAAAGGGACGGCTCCTATCAGCTTCTGCAACTGGGCAAGGCATGGCTCACGAGAGCGCACGCACCTTCATTCCGGCATCCATGCGCAATCCGGCGATACCACGCAACTTGTCCTGGGGGAGCGAGGGGACGAACTGAATGTCGCCTTCCTGGAGCACCTTGAGCGAGACGGTGATGATCACTTGGCTTGCCAGCACAGTCTGCGAATCCGTGAAGACAAAGGTCATTAACAAGGTGGTGCACAGCGCCAAGGGCGTGCGAAAAGCATCGAGATTGTGGACGCACCTCTCCCCGGGCGTTGGTCACCTTGATGGCGTCTGGGTTGGTGTAATCGATCTTCTTCACGGGCCAGTTGAGGTGGATCTTCAGGTCCTTCTGCAAGCGCTGGATCACGGGAGCGTACGACTGCTTCACCTATTTGGTCGCCCCGGTTGGTTTTTCTTGGGGGTCAGGCGTCTGCGGGACACAGCGCATGGTCAGACGACGCGTGGCGGCGGTACCTGCAGATTGCCCTCTCCCTCTTCCTCATTGGCTGCGGCCTGCTCAACAGCAAACTGCACGGCGCTGAGCTTGTCCACCGTGGTGCCCCACGTCTGCGAGCCCAAAGAGAGCGAGAGAGAGAGAGAGAGATTAACATCAGCGAGCCAGACCAGCGCAGTGATCAGTGGCGCGAGGATCCGGTAGAGAAAACGGATCATTACCTTGGCGTAGAGGGCGTCGGCAACGCCGAGCATGCGGTAGGGCAGGCCGTGATCGACCAACCACTGCAGTCGGGGCACAGACGAGTTAAGTAAACGATGGCCCCTTCCTGATGCGCACTAACACAGACGTGGTGGAGCCTAGGTTCGGGCGCTTACCTGCATGAACGAGACGTCGCCCTTGGGGGGATTCTCCTCGAGCTCTCCGATGAGCTTGTAGAGGTGCTTGAGGTCAGCGTCGTCACTGTGCAGGCCGAACAACTTGCGTTCCCGACCTTTGCGATCGCGAACGGGCGCGGCGACGAGTGGTGTTAGAGGCATACGCCGGAACGAGAGGGTCCACGCAGAAGCGTGACCAGGACGGGGCAGCGTACCCAGGTAGAAGTACTCGTACTCGGGGCGCGAGGTGTTCACCTGGAAGACGCTGAAGACGTCGGCGGTGTCAAGGCCGAGCTCACGCACCATCTTGCCCAGCATGTTGTTCTCTCCGTGCACCAGCTCGCCGCCTGTGACGCGGCCAACTTCATCAGACCCCGCTGTGCGCTTGCACTGCCAGAGCAGCGTGTGCACGTACCGATTTCGATGGGCCTGCCGTTGCCGCTGAACTTCCAGTCCTGTCGTGTGCAAAAAGAATTACTTTATGG
>CDFN01058012.1:3848-14641 GCA_000826445.1 Acanthamoeba quina | reverse complement strand
CACACACACAGAAACAACAGAAGGCAGCGGTGAACACCAAGTCATTGCTCAAACGTCTGTACGGTTTGGCTCGTCATCCCAATCCGTATCGACGGTTGGGCAGCGCCTTGACCTTCCAACACATTTACCGGGCCTTCCGAATTGAGCCAAGCTTGGTACCTCCCCTCCCGGACATGTTTAGATTGTAGCGCCGGCACCCTCATCCTCTTTTGCCTGGCAGACGGACGTGTTTGGCCTGGAAGTGCTGCACAACATCATCTTCTCCCTCTCGCTGGCACATCATGACGACGCTTCTCTGGGAACGGCCGATCGCCTGGCCACCGTCATCCTCGCATTCGCTCGGGTTTTAGCACGCAACGCGAGCACACTGCTCAAGCCCAACACGCAGCGAAGGCAGCACCCCGACCTGCGCGAGTTCATCGACTGGCTCTTTACGGTTTGGCCCGAGCCTTCCTCAGTGCGCATTTCGCACTCCATCACTCACCGTTCATCTATCTTGACAGCAAACTGGAGCATTCGAGAGCCGCTGTAGGATGGAGTGCATGTCGCTCATGAACGTCTTGTGTCCTGCTCTTCCAGGTTCTTTGCCTCACCGGATTGTGACAATGACGTGCTGTGCTGATTGGCAGCTTTTTACGAACAGGTGTCAAGTCGGCTGGTGAGTGGATACAACAAAAGATCGAAGCCCGCTCCAGGTCAACGCTCATCTCCATCTTTGAGGCGACGGAGAAGAGGATCAGGGTGCCGGCGGCCAACACCTTCTCGCGCGAGCGCATCCAATACTGGCTCACCAGTTTGCATGCCAGTCTTGACTGCTACGTCTGGTTGTTCGCCGAAGGCTACGCCCCGCCGCAAATCATCCTCGACGGTACGCTTCGTCGCTCCTCATTCACCACCTCGCGATGCTCATCTGCGGTTTCAGAACCCGGACAAGGCGAGGATGTGCACTCGCAACTGCTTTCGTCGCTGCGGCACTTCACCACCCACTTTGCCATCACGAGCGAGGTACAGGGCGCCGCTTGATGTTCGCCGTGTGAGTGTGCGATTGACCGGTCGCCAAAAATTCCTCTGTTGTGCAGGAGGTCGCCCAAAGCGAACGATTCAAATCGCTTACGCCGAGGGAATTGGAGACTTACAACGAGTTGAAGACCTCCGTCATCTCCAGGCTGTTCCACTTCTGGGTTATCCTGCTGGAAAAGTACTCTGACTCACGGTAGCTTGGCATCACCCTTCCCTTGCTTGGATGCGCACGGCTGAGTGCTGACTCCTTAGCGTCGACGCTGGGCCACCGCACCGCAGAGCTACATCCTCTGCTGCGTCGAAGGGCAAGGCCAAGGCCGACGGAGCAGCGGGTTGGCTGGCAGATCAGGAGGAAACCCACAACGCACACTTTTTCCGACTTTTGTTCAGCTGCATGCTGTGCCCGACGGCTGCCTCGATCGGATACACATTTGATGAGCTTGAGTCTCGAGACGTCACCCACCCGGCCGCCGTGAACGCAGGTACCTGCGTTGTGCCTACGCCAACCCAAGCCCTGCCGGCCTCATCCTCACTCTCCACAGAGCCGAAGTCAGGTCAGCCAGAGAAGGCCAAGGCAAGGGTCACTGCTCCTCCACTTCGCTCGTTGACGACTCGACTGTGCAAGCTCCTTCAGATGCGCCTCCCCGAGAAGGTAAGGCCTTGTACATGCGCAGTTGTCGTTGCAGCTACTCACATGGATTTCGTTGATGGGCTGTGCGCAGACCTTGTCTCAGATGCGGCGGGAGCTACGCAATGTACTCGCGCAGCCAGAACACGCCCTGCTGGCCATCGACTTTTCTTCGCCCACCTTCAATATCCAGACCATTACGTTGCTGATTCATGGCTACGAGCAACTTCACGAGTGCAAGCTGCTCATCCCCTACATGAGCTCGCCCTCGGACAGCGCCAAGGCGTCGGCCCTCGGGGAGAGGTACGCTCAACAACAAAGCTTTGCTGTACCCAAAGGAGCCTTGTCCCCTCACATGCGATGTTCTCAGATTGATCACGGCAGTGTTCGACCATGCGTACAAGTACGATCCGCTGCAGCGCAGTGTCGCTGGTCATCTCCTACAGCTGGCCTTGAGCCTTGAAGTTCCGGTCAAGGCCCTGCTCAAGTTTCTGCTGGTGCGTACGTCCGGTTGTCATGCTCCTTGGCTTGTCGGACTCACTACTTTCGCCACAGGACAAGACCGTGGTGCAGGAAATCGTGGCACAAGACGGTACGCAAGAGGCCATCATACTGCCCGAGTCTACGTCGATGGACCACGACCAAGAAGCGTCAGCCGCAGCGGCGCAGCAGAACGAGTCCACACAGCAACAGGCCACAGGGGTGAAGCCCAAGAAATCGACCAAGGGCGAACTGTTTTACAAGTACTTCCAGACGCAGATCGACGCGCAGATACTCATCAAGTTCGAGGACTTCGTCAAGCCGCTCATGTCTTTGCTACACAATCACCCGATCGTGTTCCATATCTTGCTGAGCCTGATCGACAAGCACATCAAGACCAGGGCAGTCACTCCCGTCTCACAGAGACGTAACTTCCTGAGGTACTCGCAGCTGCTGTCTATTCTTCACTCGCACGGTGGACGAACCTTACCCTCTCCGATTGCGCTAGTCTTCTCCTGGCGCACCTGCAGCGCCTGGGAGTGTGGACCCACGCCGACTCGTCTCGGGAGCAGAAGGAATGCGCGCTCGATTTCCTGCAAAAGCTTCTTATGCTCGACTCTCACTTCATCCTCTCAAGCAGCTCCTCCAGCACCAGCAGCAGTATGTACCCTCGCGCCTGCCAATGTACTCTGGTAGCTGATCGTAAGACCTTATGTTGTTCATCAGGTCCGCATGACGCGGCCCCGCACGTTGTGCCCTTCCTGTGCGGCACGGTGGTGTCCTTCCTCGAGCGCACGCTGCCCTTGTCGTTCAAGAATCAGGTCTTTGACCTGCTCCCTTACCTATTTAACAAGCACCTCCCCGAGGACCAAAGACGACTGGTACAAATATCACTCACAACGAGCAAGCTCAGCCCTACCTTTACTGATCAGGAGAAAATACTTTTTCTTGCTTCGTACCAGATCAAAGACAAGTTGGTGGAAGTGGCGATCTACGATTTTCCTACCAACTCCAAAGGTATCGTAATGCCATATTCTGTTCTCGGGGCTTTGCGCGGCGTTGTGAGTCATTGCGTACTTTTTCGTTGTGCAGATGTGCCAAAGGGCTCGATCATCTTCACGGAGTACATCAACGCCCTCAACAAGCTGCTACGAGTGCTTGTGCAGACGGGGAGCGTGGAGTTGCTACACGTACTGTTCCCGATCCTGCGCGAGCAGAACCACGTGCACGAGGGGGCAATCGCCCAGGCTATTCAAGCCTTCATCACCCGCCTGTCTTCCGACGACGCGGCCGCAGAGGCAGCCTTCACCCTCTGCTTTGAAGCCTTCCTGGTATGTCTATGCGGCGGCGCTGTGTAACAACGCTGTATTTGCAACGAACTGACCTGCTGTACTTGGATATCACGGAACGCAGGATGTTCGAAATCAGGACCATCTCCGCTTCACGCTGGTGATCGCGCTGTGCGTGCCGATCATTCACGTGATGCCGACATCGCTTCAGATCCAGGTGTTAAGCAAGCACATCTGCACGCTCATGGACATCGTTCTCAGCGGCGAGGAGAGCGACAAGAGCGACAAGGGCCTTGCGGCCAAGAGCAAAGGTAAATGCAAACCGTGGGGCAGCCCTAGGGTTGAATGCGAGTGCTCATCAGCCCTCATCTCTGTGTGCAGGAAGGGACAGCCAAATGGAACTGGAGGAACAGAGCGAGGAGGAGCAAAGGAGCAGCCTTATTCAGCGCATATGCGCCTTCTCTCTGGTGGAGGCCCTGTACGCGTCATTGCCTGGCAATACCATCAGGAAGTCGATCAACACGATCTATGCCAAGACCAAGCTCCGCAAGAAGGACGCTGATATCAAGGCATGTGCCGCCTCGTCGTCTCGCTGTTGTTTGTTTTCACGCTCCCTGACTGTTTTATTTCTTATTTGCGCAGGGCAACGAGCTCACCAGCGACATCATGCGAGCAACGCATGCCATCTACACTCGCAAGGGAGTCAAGGAGGAGGCGCGAGAACGAGACGCATCGCAGAGCCAGGCGGAAGGGCTCGACGCCGAACCGGTGCTGGCGGACGAGGCCGGCGACGCCAAGGCGGACGACAAGTCAGCCAAGGGTACCGCGTTGCCCGGTTATCACTATCAGGCGGAGGGACTGACTTCTTCTCTAACCCACAGGGCCGTTGCAGCGACTGCTGTTGGAGTTGAATCAAACCGCCTACTGCGCGTTGGCCTCGGTAATCCGCTGCACGCAAACGAAGGAAAACTTCTTCAACGTCTTCCTGTTCAAAGGTGAGCACGGACCTCACTCTGATGCCTGACAACGTGGTGTTGCTCATGTTTTCAACTCTATCTGTGTGCAGAGTCGTGGGACAACATCATCGATTTGAAGACGAAGCACCAGTTCCCGGTGGAGACCAACTTCCCCGTCGCCCAGCAATTCGTGGCCTCGCTTCGCGTTCAGAAAAAGGAGGGCGACATCAAGGGCAGTGCCGCAGGGAGGGCTGACAGACGCTACATGTCCTCGCAATACTTCGCCGACAGCTCGCTCAGCCAAGACGTGTCGCAGAGCTCGTTCTTCGGAGGAGCCGAAGAGAACCAAGACTCCCAGACCAACGAGGAGGTCATCCACGTACCAGATAAAGCACAGGTGAAAACAGTCGAAGCCGATGCCGCTGCTGGTTCCGAGGGTAAGAGTCACCACAGTTGGAGGCCAGGTAAAGCTTTTCCTGCCGCGGGCGACTAACGTTTCACGTGTGTCTGGTGTCTTCTGCGTTATTCAGTGCCCGAGCTCGAGCTGGACGCACTGAACAGCAATCCTTGCATGCCTGGCATCTTGGCCATCATCGACTATCTGGTCTCGCCAGACTTTGCCGCTGCCTCGGGTGGCGAGTCTCAGAAGGAGGCCTTGAGTAGCGGCAGCAGCGCGAAACAGAAGAGCAAGGAGAAGGAGGTTCCAAAGTGGATGGCCTTCCTGCTCGCCAAGATCACTGCAGCGGGTACAAACGCCCCATGCGCAAGCCCATGCATTCGACTGACGTGCCTATCCAAACCGGCCAGATACGCATGGCAACGTGCGGCAATTCATCGCCAAGGTTGTGCTCAACAGACCCGACGTGTTCAAGGTACGGCAGGCACCAGCTGCACCCAAGCACCAACGTTTGATTCATTGCATTCCCTTCCAAAAGGACTTTGCGTCGACGTGGTTTGAGCCGCTGGCTCGGTTGGCGGTCTCCAAGGACAATGGCGGGAGCGGGTTCAACTATTTCGTGCGTGACATCTGCCTCCTGTTCCTGCGATGGAACCACTTCGCCCCTGCCGCCCATCAGAAGCCGATCGTCAACGCATTCATGGTTCTCTTACCCCGACAACTCTGTGCCTTCCTGTATCTGTGCACATCGCACTTACATTATTTGCTCTTGTGTGGAAAAACAGGAATACCTGATCCGATCGGCAGCCTATCCCAAGCCAACGGTCGGGCAAGCCAACATCGAAATCATCAAACTATTTTTCGAGCGGTGGAAGGGCTGCTTTGATGTCTCTAAGGTTAGTGTCATCACCACTCGAATTTGTGCTCCGCCAGCGTACCGCTGATTACCACTACTGTCTCCACACCACGACACAGAGAATCATCGTTCGGTACATCTCGTACGACCTCAAGAACAAGAACATGAAATTGTGCCGGGTGACGGGTCTGCAGCTTCTGGGGATCATCATCGCCAATGGTTTTCCTCCCTACGATCCCAAGAAGGACGGCGAGATCTCCGAGTTCAACTTCTTCGAACGGTACTCGAGTTACCCCTGCTACTAGCGGCCAGCGCACTTGACCTCTCTTATCGTTCTCTTATCGTTGTTGCTTGGCGCGCCAGGTTGCTGTCCAACCTCACCATCCCGGTGAAGCAAGTCTACTGCGCAACAGCGGAGGTATGCGGACTTGCGCTGAAGCAGCTGTGGGAGAAGAGACAGGCATCAGGCGAAGACGTGGATTCGGTACCCCCTCTTCACTCATTGATGACTGCAGTGGTGGGCTCCACTCCGGCACCCCTGACTTCCAACTCGTTACGCACTTCTCAGCAAGGAGACGGCTACTCGCAGTCGCAGTCGAGCCAGAGCTCTCGCCAAACGCACTTTGAACAGCTGCTCCAGGACCGCATCAACGGGATGTTCGCTAAGGCGCAGCACGAGCTCGTGTTGAACTGCCTGACACACGTCGCCATGCACTTCCCTCCGTTCCTGGACAAGTTCTTCCTTCGTCTCTTCGACACCTTGCCCAAGCTCACCAACGAATTGAAGGTAATTACGCCGCATCACCGGCCTCAACAATTGCCATCGCGTTTTCGAGTTAGCATTGCTCTGACCCCCGCACGCTCTCTTTCCCATTTGTTTTTTTTTTTCTGCACAGGAAATGGCGCTGCAGCTCATCCTGCTGCGAACGCAAAAGCCGCAAGCCGCGGAGGAAGATAACGCCGACAGGATGGACGAAGAGACTCCACTTGCCGACAAGCGAGGCAAGGGCAAGGAAAAGGAGCAGCCGACGAGCAGCAGCGGCCACACGTCGTTCCCCACTATCACCCAGACGCTGTCGCTCAGCGCTGCCGACGACTCGTCCACCCCCTCAGCCTCGTCCTCTAAAGACCCGGCTCAGATGCTCTTCATCCGGCTGCAGCCGGTGCTCCCGCAGCTGCTCACGCACAGGGACGAGGACAGTCAGCTGCTAGTGATCAAGATCATCTACTCGCTCCTGCCCTCGCTCACCTACACGCACGTCCTGTCCTTCCTGGAACCGCTGCTCTTGACCTTCGCCGCGCACAGCAACGACAGCCTGCGTGCGGCCTATTACGACATCATCGTATGGCTCTACGAGAACAGCTACGAGCTCAAGGGCAGCGACCTGCTGCGCGAGTATCTGCTGCGAGGTATGTTGGAAACACGCATTGAGTTTTGACGCTTCTCCTTACTGACTGGTGAGGACAGGCCTTACGGACTCGGCCAAGGAAATCCGCGAAAAGCTGCTGGCGTTTTGGGACGATCAAGCCAGACTAGACTACGACTCAGTCAACCGGCTCAAGCAGACGCTCACGTTCGTTCTTACTCTCCCCGTCCCTTCCGTGTTCCTGTGCTGATTCTTTTTGCACGGATGTTCAGTACTCTGTACTCGCCCGACGTGGAGAGCAGTTGGCTGCATTACGCCACATATCTGCTCCTGAGCCAGACTACGCGATCACCCGATTTTGAACGGTGCGTATGCGGACGTGATACCGTTGTTGCATCCTGAGGATTAGCACTCATCATGTTGTGCCACCAGAACGCTCTTCGAGCCGTTGACGGACTGCGAGTTCAAGGAGTACAACCTGGACTTCTCGGGCCAAGGACACAGCTTCTCGCACATGACGCCCTTCTACTCCCAGGGCTCACAGCAGAGCCTGTCCCAGGGCTCCATGGACGACATGTCAGCCTCGCAGGATGCCGGCGGTACTACATTCACTTCCTTCTACAGTCTTACCCACTTGGGCTCACCACTGCGGCCTCCCTTCTCTTCGCAGGGTTTGGTGGCTTGAAAGCAACGCAGACGGGCCACACCTACGGCACCAACGCGTCGGTGCTCTCCTCGTCGGTTGGGCTGGGGTTCAATTGGATGGAGCTCGGCCCGACACCTCTCGCCGGTGGGGCCTCGACCCAAGGCGGAGCTCCCTCGTCGCAAGCCAAGCGGAGCATGCACAAGCCAATGCCGGTCGCGACGTTTCGTCGACCGATGGAAGCGCCCACCCAACCGGGCGCCGAGCCGTCATCGACACAAGGTGCAGTCACGTTCGCTGTACCGGCTCTTCCATCGTCTGGCCGCATCCCCCGGCGATTCGCGCCCACGCCCGCTGCGTCCCAAGGCGGCGATGTCAGCAGTTCCCAGTCCAAGGACTACCACTTCTCGCACTCGCAGTACCGCCGCCGCAAGAAGCGCGAAGCCACGCGGCTGCGCCAGAAGGAATCTCGCAAGTAAGTACATCTGATCTCCCATGTTAATGTCTGCATTTCCAATCTGATTAATGACGTTGTGACCGCCTCTCCAGGCAAAACATCAACATCATCCGCAAGTACCGCGTGGGCGAGCTGCCCGATGTACAAATCAAGCCGTCCGAGCTCATCGCTCCGTTGCAGGTCCTCGCGCAGAGGGACCCCTCGGTCGCGCGTATTGTCTTCTCATCGCTCTTTGAGGCCGTGCTCGCCAATGTGCCTGAGGACGAGAGGGAGGAGACGCGCGATGAGGTGCAGGCCATGCTCCAGCGGCTCCTCTCACGGTACGCCAGACATTTTCCACTGCTGCCAAAGATTAGTTTCATGGTGTTGACCGGTGTGTGTGTGTGTGTGTGTGTGATGGACTATTCCAGAACGCGTCACGACGCTGCATTCGTGGCGTGCATTCACCGCATCTGCTTTCAAGAGAGCGCGCTTGTCACTGCCGACCAGGCGGCCAACAAGAAGACCAAGATGGAGTTCGAGATGCCGCCCGCCCTCGTGGGCGACACCAGCATGAAGAGTCTCAACTTCCACACCGGCGTGATGTTGCTCGAAAAGCAGATCCTAAAGGTAGGCTTTACTCTTTCTTCCATGGCCCAGCAACATTCCCCCGACGCTAACCATCAATCGATCTTGTCTGCTTGGCAGGGCACGACAAAGCGAGTGGCCAAGCGCAGGAAGGGTCCTTCCCAGCAAAGCAGGCCCTCGGACACGCTCCAAGATGCGTGGGGCCAACTTGCCCGCCTTTACAAGTACGTGTGCATTGCTGCCTGAAGAATCAGAATCAGAATCAGACACTAACTTCTACTGCAGGTCTTTGGGCGAGGAGGACGTGCTGCTGGGTCTGTACGAAAAGCACATCAGCAGGCAGCAGCTCACCAAGCAGGCGCTGGAGGCCGAGCTGCAGGGCGACTACATCAAGGCGCTCAACATCTACGAGGAGGCCACTCAGCACGCTGCCGAAGGCAAGGACTGGGGCCAGGGCGAAGGTCCCAACCACTCGCTTCCCTGTGCCTTTACGCTGGGACGTGCAGGCCTGAATTGCTGATTTGTGTCCGGTGCAGAGGGTGGAGCTGCCCCGAGCGAGCAAGAGATGGATTTGTGGGAAAACGGCCGCCTGGAGTGTTTGGCCAAGCTCACCAAGTGGGACGACCTGGCGGCCAACACCCTCGAGGAAGTCGAGCACGACACCAATCGGTAACGTACTTGGCCCTGTGTATGCTTGATCTGCGCGTGTGCTCATCGCCGGATGCGCACAGGCTCTTCGAGGACCGCTACGCCGATCCCTATCTTTCCTACTTCATCGTGTCTCACTCCAAGGTGAAGCAGCGCTGGCCAGACCTGTGGCAGTTCGTCGATACGGCCACCAACGCTCCACCCGCGAGTACTACACTCCCCAGTTTAATTTTGCATCGAGCAATGATCTGATTATCCGCTGCTATCCGCGCGCATCACGTAGGCGGCTGGCGGTCCAAGCTGGAATCGGAGTTCTTGCCCGAGTTGGCGCTGGTGTCGGTGACGAGGGATGACCTTGATCGAGCGCGCTACTACATCAACCAGTACTATGCCCATTTCCTGTCCAAGTGGGCCTCTCTCCATCCGCTGGCGCACGCCGGCCGCCACCTCAAGCTCCAGTCCGTGCAGCGAGTCGTAGAGCTGGAAGAGTTCCTCGATTTTGTCAGGTACACACAAGACCACCGCTTGATATGCAGCGCGCTGTGTCTCTAACTTGTGCGTTGTGTGGCGTTCGTTCATGCCCTAGGGATGACGAAGAGCTGAACTTTGCTACACCTGCGCGCGTGGAGAAGCTGCTGACCACCTGGCGCGCGCGGTGGCCCTCGCCCAAGTCGGACTCGATCAACGTGTGGGACGACGTGGTGACCACGCGAGCCCTTCTCCTCGAGAAGCTCAACGAACGGTTCGCCAAGTACTGGGAGAAGGAGGTGTCCCGCTTCGAGCGCCTGATCGAGGGCAGAGGCGAGGCCGCTTCCTCCGGCACGGAAGCCGCCGCTACTGGCCACGCGGTGAAGCGCGAACGGACGGACGACGATAACGACGACATGGTGATCGTGGAGACGCAGGGTGTGCGTACTCTCAAGCGAGTGAAGCAGCACCTGCTGGGCGAACGCGAGGCCTTCTATCGACAGATGGCCGACGGAGCACGCAAGCAGTCCAACTTCTACGTGGCCGACATGTACATGAAGCTGTCGCTCAAGGCCGGCAAGGCGCTGCAGGTGCGTTACGCTTTTCTGATGGGTTGGTCCATCCCAACTGACATCGCCACACCCCTTTTATTGACACTCAGGCATTCGGCGACGAGAGCGCATCGGCATTCAACTTCTCCTTCTTCCATTCGCTCGTCAAGCTCTACTGCCTGAAGGCCAAGTACAGCTCCTCACTTGCGCATGCGAGCTCCCTGTTGACTGCGCACTAACACCAACTCCATCCGACGTTTGTTTGGGCAGATCTGCGCTGGGGAGCAGCACCGAGGAAGGCATGGACAAGTTCATCAAGGCACTCCGATTCGTGTTGGGCAAGCAGCACGAACAGGCCATTCACGATGATGCTGAGAGTGCGCGTCGATACCACATTCTCATGGGACGGCTCTATCAGCAGCTCTCCGACTTGACGCTGGAGCATCCCATCGAGATGTTCAAATGC
>CDFN01058009.1:0-22586 GCA_000826445.1 Acanthamoeba quina | reverse complement strand
GTCATCATTGGGGGAGGAAGGTGGTGAGCAACCACCGGGTGGTAAAAAGCAGCCAGCCCACACCAGGCCAGGTTGGTGCACTCGTGGCCAGGAGTCGCACCTCCGGTGAAGTTGGGGTCGACTCGTTCGAGGGCGTTCCAGCCGTAGGTGGCGCCCAGATAGTCCTCCCGCACGCGCAGTGCCTCCTTCTTTTGGTGCCTTGACTGGGGCTTTTCGTCGCTCTTCTTCTCGCTCCAGTACTTGCTCAACTCCAGAATCTCGATTGGTCCTGCGTGCGTGTGGTGTGCGTTGCGTATGCATGAGGAGGAGTAACAAGACAAGCGAGCAGCTCTACAAGTACCTTCGTCAACAGCAGCAGCCAGGAGGTTGAGTGCCATGAAGAGAATCTGCCTGCCGGTGGAGGGAGGGAGGGAGGGAGAGAGAGAGATGTGAGCTACGCCGCGGCACCAAACACACTTCTGCTGAGCTAACCTGGAAAGCTGCTTCCAGGGGATGTGGGCGGAAAGGCTGATGTAGCAGGCGGCGAGGCCATCGGCGCACTCCCGGTGCAGGAGGCGGGCGTGGCGGGGCTGTGAGAGGAACTCCCACGCCTTGCGGCGGAAGGCCTTCTCGGCGTCAGCCCGACGAGGCGACAGCGACGGCGTGAAGGCTGGTGACGACGGGTTCTCGGGGCACGACTCGACGACGTGCTCGACGAAGGCCACCAGTGCCACGGCGTCCTTCTTCGAGAGCTGCCGCTCATTGTGCAAGAAGTCGAGTGTCACAAATCGATTGATCACCTCTTGCACGCCCGCAGTTTCTGCTCCTGAAGCGCCTCCCGTTGTGGTTACTTCCGTAGTCATCGCCTCCCCTCCCGCTTTCCCGCCGGCACCCGCACGCACGGCCGCCTGTCTCCGGCCCATCTTTCTTCTGCTGCTCTCGGGCCGAGTCGTTTTCTCTTCAGGTTTCTTTTTGCTTCTTTTCGGTAGGCACCACAAGCGAAACTTGGGAGGCGGCCGACGTGATGAAGGAGAAGACGGCGTGGCTTGTGCGGCAGCTGCCGCCTTTCCGACCGCATGAATGGTGGATGTGGCTCTACTGGATCGGCGCCGGGGCAGCTGCTGTCAAGCTCGGCTACGACCGCTGGCCCTGGTTCTCCCCAAATCGCAACAAGAACAAACAGAACCCGCCACTCGACACGCCCTGAAGCAGCCCTTGGGGCCGGAGCGCGGTCCACTCCTCCTCTTCCCCCCCCCCNCCCCAATGTCCATACGCCTCCAACAAGAAGAATTACAAAAGAGCGAAAATAAAATAAATCGCCATAAAAATAACAAACGGAGATGGAACGCAACGCAACGGGCGGGGAGGTTGAAGATGAACGAGTATCGGCAGAACTGCAGGCTCGCTTGGCCCAGGCGATCGTGGCCGACTTTGGACACCTCATGGCGCCTGTGGTAGATTACGATCTCGACGATGAAGATGAAAATGAAGATGCGGATATAGGAAATGGAGGAGCGAGCAAGAAGCGCAAACGCGCTGCCGCAGAAGATGAGGGCGTAATTGGAGAGCACGAGGAAGAAGATGACAGAGCCAAGAGGGGCACGGGGCGGGCGACGGGCAAGGGAGGAGCGTGCGAGGGGTGCGGAGCTGAATCCAAGTACCGGTGCCCGCGGTGCGACTGGCGATCGTGTGGGGTGGCCTGCGTGCGCCGTCACAAGGAAGAGACGGGCTGCAGTGGCCTCCGCGATCGGACGGCCTACGTTCCGCTGCGGGCCATGACCGACACTCACCTCCACTCGGGTACCCTCTCCTCTGACCCAAAGGCTCTCCTTTGAGAGCATCACCAAGAACTGATGTTTGCGTTCGACTGCCGGTCGCAGACTTCAACTTCCTCCAGGACTGCATGCGTGTGGCCGATGTGTCACACCTGAACAAGCCCAAGATGAACAGCATCATCTCTAGGCGGTATGCCACTATATTCAAGCTCTTCTTGACCGCATGCGGTCACCTGTGTTTTGGTGGTTGTGCTGATTGCCTTGCGGTGGTGGGGTGGCTAGGTTTCGCATCTTCCTCTCCCAGTGCCGGCGGCGGCGGGTGAGGGTGCAGCTGCTGCCGCAGGGCATGGCGAAGCGAAATCAAAACACTTCTTACTACAGCATCAAGTGCGTCTCCTCCCCAACTGGGCGACTGAAGGCTCCCCCCCCCCATCCGGCCAAGGGACGCTCAAACGGCGAGCAGGAAGACTCACAGCAAACTTTCGCGAACAGGGACGACACGATGCTCTGGCGCGTCGAGTGGCGGTTCCCGTGCGCTGCCGATTCCAAGCTCTTCTCCGACAGGTACCCACCTCACCCAACTGCAAGCTGCTGTGTGCTTAAACCTGCCTTATACACATATCGCTGCACCAGGGTGTCAGAAACGACGACTCTGCACGCAGCTCTGTCCAGTGCGCTGTCCGACCCCAAGCGTAAGCTTCCCTCCCCGTTGCACCATCCGTACTGAATGAGAGTCAGTTCCTTAACTGAACAGACCCCTTTCTTTGCCTCACAGGCGGAGCAGGGGAGGAGCTGGCCCAGTACTCGCAGTTGCCCACTGAGAGGCTGTGTTTCATCATGCGCGTAGAACGACTGCCCGTGCGCCCTAATCCTCTCCTTCACCCCGCTTTGGCCTGCCTGCGTTACTCATCGCTGCGGAACAGGCTAACGAGGTGAAGTACTTCCGTTTCGCGGGCGGTGACACGCTACGAGCTGTGCTGGAGGACACTGAACTGGTCGAGTTTCCCACTCTCCTCGTTCTCACTGACGACGAGCTGGCCCAAGGAGCCTACAGCATCGTGGACAAGAAGGACGTGCGGAATCTGCAGAGGCGAGCAGAGAAGCAGTCTGGCTATGCAGGGGGCGAGCCACAGGCGGATCACAGGCGAGGCGGAGAGACCAAGAATGAGATAGGAGCTGCCGTTGCTGTTCCACCAAAGCCCGAACCCACGCCTGCCGGCGCAGAAGAGGACGAGGATGAAGAGGAAGGCTTTGCCTTTGCGACCCTTGTCGATTACTGACGAAACAGCTGCTGGAGCCCAACGGCGCTTTTTTTTTTGGCGCGCGAAAAGGTTTGGCGCGCTTTGGCTGTGTTATTTGCACACGAGGGTTGGTGGATTGCCGTTTGGAATCAATCAATCGTCGATTTACCTTGCAGATATACCTCGGGCCTGAAGTGGTGGCGAGGGATAGAACGAACAAGGTGATTATCATCAGATTTGAACATGGCAACTCGCCGCGGCAGAGCCGATGAACCCATGGAGGAAGAATTGCCTCGGCTCAATGAGCTTCAGCAAAAGGAACTCAACATGCTGGTGGAGGGGCTGGGTGGCTGGGATGAAGACACATGCCCCGAACCGGTCTACATCAAGCACCCCGACGCCCTAGGTACCCACCCACCTGGGTTTGTGCCAGGTGGAGCACACATGCAATCAGCTCACCATATTGGGGGCTACAACAGAGTACGTGAAGGATCTCCAGCGATGTCTACGCAGGGAGGACCCGCAGATGCGAATAATCACCCTGCAGCTTGGTCGCTGGCGATTTGTGAGCCGGCATCTGCTGCCGCTTCTCATCAGCTGCTCCACTACTGGCGAGCAGGACTTGGCATCTGCCATCGGTATGTAGGCGCTCGCCCATCCCCTTCTTCGAGTGAAGTCTATGCTAAGCGAAGACGGTCTCGTTGTCCTTATATCTCAACAGTGAAGTTGTTGGTCACTCTCACGATGCCGCTGCCGCGCACGGTGGGCGAGCGTGTGCGCAACGAACACCTAAGCTGGATGCAGGAGGCCAAGGAGGGCTTCGCGCACAAGCATGTGATGGTGGCGATCATGACATTCCTCGCCAAGCCGCTCATGGACCGCCACGAGGAGCACAACAACAACCTCATCGAGCTCGTCCTCACTCTCTTCCGCAACCTTCTTCTCATTCCCGACGGCAACCCCTCACCTACAGCTTCGAGTACCGACTACCGAGCTCACCTTCACGACCGCCTCGTGCTTCTCTTCCATTCAGTATGTCGTCCAGCCTGGAGTCGTCTTGGCCCAACACAAGCAACTCGTCGACCTAACACTGTGCGGTGGCGCGTACGTGTGCGTCTCTAGGAGGATGTGTTCAGCCTGCTCATGCTGGTTGGCCAAACGATGGACAGCTCGAGCCGGGGCTGGAACCTGCTGGTGCTGGAGATCCTCCACCTGCTCCTTCGGTGGGAGACCCCGCAGAGCATCTGGGGCCACTACATGAAGGCCCACACGACAGCAATGCGTGCCGACCTGGTCGGCGAGGACGAGCGCGACGGCGACGAGGCCGAGGACGAAGAGGCCGAAGAGGAGCGTCGACAGGCCGTGGTGCGCAAGATGAGCCAACTCACGACGGCTTCTCGGCTGCAGGAGCAGTTCAGGGTACCGCATCCACCCACAAAGGTATTTGGCCCTCTGGATCTGGAGACTGACATTGCTCCATTATTATGGCAACAGCTGGAGAAACAGCAGAAGAGCATCATGCAAGCGGCTTCTCCCACACGTCACTCCCGCTTTGGTGGGACGTACTGCCGCATCACCAAGGTAAGGAGATCGGCACTTTGTTGTTGAGCACCCGCACCTTCATTGCGCCCCATCGACGGCACGCTGATTTTATGTTGCTGCCGGCAGGATGGCAGACAGCGCGTGCTCAACAAGTCGGTTCATGAGGTCACCAACTCCGTTCTTGGTCGCATCATCGAGAAGAAGAAGCGGGGCATCGCCCGCTCTCACGGCATCCAGCTCAAGAAGATCAAGAAGACCGCCACCCGCCACTCCTCCCTCGGTACATATCCTCTGCGTGTCTAGGATATTCGCCCTGTTGCCCCACGAGCTGACGACGCGCCAATGCTCAGAGGGGCTCATGGCTTTGAAAACCTTCGTGGGCGATTTCCTGGACAAGGGCTGCTACAACAGTACGTCGCGTCGACTCCTTCACTTTGCTGGGATGACGTGTCCCGGAGGCATTCTCCTGACCACCTCTTGTCTGGCAACAACAATAGAGTTGCTGGAGGCCGTGGGCGAGGACATCGAGGCCAGGGTCGAGCGGCTGCAGAGCTACGACGAGATCAACTTTGTGTGGATGGTGTCCTTCTTCATCGGCTTCCAGCGCCTCCGCAACAGCCACCGTGAGCAGTTGTCCGGTACCGCGCCGACTGGGGCCGGTGCTGCTGCCGGCTCTCCGCTCCCGGCGCCGAGCGACGACCTGTACGACGACGGCGAGGACATATTCGCTGCCATGACCGGCAAGAAGCCGTCCGTGGCCGATCCCGACGCGTACGACGTGGCCAACATTGACGACGACAAGGGTCCCGACGCCGAGCACGCCAAAGAAGGAGACCACAACGACGGAATGGACATCGCAGCTGCGACGGCCGACGCGCCGCCAACGCGCAAACTCAAGGCCGACCCGACCAAGGCTCAGCGCTTGCTGCTCCTTGGCCCCGTGGCGGCCGGCATCGAGTTTGACGTGTTCCACTTTGTCGCTCGCAAGCTGAACGACTACGTACACGACAAGCAGTGGGAACAGACTGAAGTCGCCCTGCGCGCAGTCAAGGAGATCGTACGTCGGCTCCTGATCATACGTGTGAGCTGGAGGCACTCTCAACCTTTACTCACACGGTTCGCACCTAGGTGCTCTGGGTGAACTGGATGCGCGAGGAGCCCCTCACGGTGGTGGCCGGCAACGCCCTGCTGTCCAACATCATCTACAACCAAGAGCACTTCCTCTCCGTCTTCGTTCAGGTGCTCAAGGTCTACAATGCCGCCAAGGCGCCACTCTCGTACGTCGCCCCGACACCTGAGGCTTTTCGAGCGCTGCCTCCTGGCGGTGAACTGATGGCGGTGTGTTTTCCTCCCAGGCTGCTCCGTGATGCGGTCGAGGCGCTCATGGTCCTTCTCTCGATGACCGAGGACTACGCCAAGCGCTACAATGGACGCGTCTACGTTCGCGCTCCTTCGCACAGGGCCGCCTCGACGCGAGGTACTGCCCGGCGGCGAGAGATGTCGTCTAGTGGGGGTGTGACATGAAATTGGGTTGCTAACGGTAGGCGCGGGTTGGTTGGTGCAGGGGGCTCAGACGAGGAGGAAGACGAAGAGGGCGAGGAGAAGAAGACCTCGCGCGCCGATGATACCGGAGCGGATGACGTTCTGCAACTGGGGCGCCTCATCGCCAACATCGCCAACAACGCGATCATCACCAACTGCCTACTCCTGCTCAAGTACCACCGACTCAATCCGTACGCACACCCCGCCCCGCTCATACAAGCCGACATAACCACCCATCATCTTAAGACGCTCACGTTGGGTACCTCCGCAGAGCGGAAGTGAACCGAAGCGTGGTCGCGCTCTTGAAGAGGCTCGTCATTGACAACGGCGACGAGTACCGCGCTTTGTTCTACCGGTATGGGCATGCACCACCCGACGCGTGCAGCGAGCTATCCCAGATCTGACGCGTGTCGTGTGTTTGCATGTTCCTTTCTCGCAGGCTGGCGATCGTAAAGCAGCTGCACGACGTGTTGGCTGAGCCCGAGTTCCTGTACGCGCAGGCCCTGCGCTCCAGTCGCACGCCTTATGCGGGGGGCGGGCTCGAGGGCCTGGACCAGGTGGCCCAGGTCATCGTCAGCGGAATCGCCAAGCTGGCCGCCACCGAACCATTCCACTACATCTACCTCCTCTTCCAGAAGCCCCGCGCCGACGTCACCTTCCAGTCGCTGGCCCTCGCCCAGACCCACCCGGACGACTGTACGCATGCTCTCCTGGACGCGACACTTCACCACGTTCTCTCTTCGGCTCACGTTGATTATGTTGTTGTTCATTGTTTGTTGGGTTGTTGGCTGCCAGCTGGTGATGAGGAGCTTCGGCTGGCTGTGGGTGGTCCCAGGAAGAAGGCCAAGAAGGCCGCGAGTGCCCAGGAAGACGGCACCAGGCAGTGGAACAACGCCGAGGACCAGGTGCTGCGAGAGCTCATGAGCACGTACGTGCACTCCCTCTTCCTCGCGATCTCTTGTTTGAGCTCTTTGTCTTGTTGGCTGATCGAATTGATACCCTCCAGCTTTGCTGATCTGCCAATTGACAAACTGTTCCAATTCCTCAGCAATGGGCTGCCCGTATGTTTACCCTTCTTCGGCTCCACAACGCACACACGCAGGCACCCCCAATATACTCACTGTGCTTGTTGTCTCTTCTTTTTTTCCCCTCTTTTGCAGGGCATTCACGAAATTGACATTGGCCAACGTCTGGTGGCTCTTGGTCTCTTGGCTGAAGACAGCTTCACCTCCAAGTTCCCCATTGCTTCCTCTTGAGGAACATAAACTTTTGTTTTTCTTTCATGTTTTTCTTTGTTCAAACCAAAAAAAAATTTCGTTTCTGCCCGATTTGTGCACCTTTGGCGGCAAATAGTGAGCTGGTAAAAAACAGAAGAGAGGATTCAGAGAATTGGAAATGGAGGCGAGGCTGCAACAGCTGACTGCATTTGGTCTGCCCGCCTCGCACATGATGGAGCACTACGCGAGTAGCTCGACATCGGATGCATTTTGGGCTTCGCTCAACGAAACATCCCTATTCGCCAACGATTTCTTGCTGCAATCGCCCAACAGACAACTGCATCAAGGGGGCGGCTCCTCCTCCCTGGCAGAATCGAGCTTTTTCCACGCCACTGCACGCCAGCACCACACAGAAGGCTCTGGAGCGAATGAGGACGAAGATTTCTCATTCGCCCTGAGCGGCATCGTCGACGATGATGAGGTCATCGAAGAGGTGGCCCCCGCTGCCACGACGAACTCTGGGGGCGAGCCGAAAGTGCACGTGGCCCACTTCCTGGCGGAGATCATGGCCCTCTCGTCGCCAGTCGCCCACTCGTCCTTCTCGGGCCTGCTGTCGCGGCGTGTGCAGCTCCTGCGCCGCATACAGGAGGGCTGTGCCCGACAGCGTCTCCTCCAGCGGTCCAAGCATCATGATCACAGCAAGGTGCCGCTGACTCTGGTACCCCATCCACCTCTCCTCGCTTGCTTGGCCCGCCCACCACGGAATGCATGAACGCTGACCACAACACGGGACTAGTCGCAACAGCAACAGCAGCAGCAGCAGCAGCAGCAGCAGGAAGGGCTGATGCCGCCGGGAGGCGCCTACGCGTCGCTTGGACTGTTTTCCGGGTACGCGCCAGGCGACGAGGTGCCCGCTGCGGTGCCAAAGCGGGCCAAGAAGACCGCATCGCGCTCGGCGGAGAAGAAGAACCGCTCCACGTCCTCGTCGGACGACGAGGAAGAGGCCGAGGAGTCGATCGACCCCAAGCGGCAGACGATGGAGGCCCTCCAAAAGCTGCTCGCCGGCACCACGACGGAGAGTCGCCTGCGCGAGAACGCCTCGAGCATTCTCCAGCTCTTCTCCGACCTTCCGCCCTACTCACTCTTCCACGAGGAGGACAACAAGACGCTGGACGCCTTCGAGGAGCTCCTCACCACTTTCCTGAGCGGCGGTGGGCAGCCCCGCAGCGCCAAGGTCAGCCCACAGCAGCCTTCGACCGGCCCCTCTCTGCGCAGCCAGGTAATTAATGTGTTATCGTGTGCACCCGTGTTCATGCGGTTGAGGGTTCGAGAGACCTTACTGACCTTTCCCCGCTGCAGGCTGTGACGTTGCTGCTCATCCTGGCACTCATGCGAGGTTCGGTCAAGACCTCACTGGACGCGTTGATTCACTTGCTGGACCCGTCCAAGAAGGACGCGGTGGACGAGAAGCTCCAGTCTGCGGCCGCGCAACAGGTAGAGGGCTCGGTCGCGCCCGTCGGGCTGGCTTCCGACGCTGCCGGCGCAGCAAAGGGCAAGGGCCGAGAAGAAGCGCTGCGCAGCGTGGTGCCCTATCTCAAGCAGTTGGAAGACTTCCGCAAACACAAAGAACTCTGCTCGCTCTTCGACGAGGCCTATCAAGGTACTCTTCTTTATCATCAGTGTCGTGTGGGCACGTTGGGTCTTTCAAAGAGGGACGGATGTTAACGCGCAGGCCAATCATATATGTGTTTAGGCACGTGGCGATACAATTGGCGCGATGCCACCTCGGCCCTGGCGTCCACCTACGGTCTCGGCCACAGTTCTGGAGGCACGCCCATCGGCGCCGCGCTCCCGAGCATCGCCGCCTGCGGACGATTTTTGTACATTTTGAACAGTAGAGAAGGGCTACTTAAGGTTCGTTGTGCGACCCCCTCACGACCAATGCATACAGGAAACTCTCTCCGGAGAAGCCTTCGCGCTGACTCTTGACCTCTCTGGTGTGATGCGTTATCGCTGTGTCAGGTGGGCACGGGTATCGTGGGCACCCACACCGTGCGAGGGCATGTATACAACTACAAGACCAAATACGCTGGGCAGCCGGAGCAGCGTAGCTGGCTCGTTTATGTGAATAACTGCCTCTACCTCAAGACGCCCAAGACGCCCTTCCCGGCCCTCATCAAGATCAATCCCGACACTCTCGAGGTAAGTTGGTCTTCCTGAACTCCCAACGTCCCGAAAGCAACCTCTGGTGAGAGGACCTGTAGACGGCCATCTTGGTGCCGCATTTGCTCACCACGTAGCGGTTGCGTCTTGTCTCCATTTAGGAAGAGGGAGAGATCCGCCTCTCGACGGCGGAAAGAGAGGGCCTTCAGCCGGCCAGCATCGTCAACTCGAACAGCGTACCCATGCTGACGGATGGCCGCTACATTTACGTCGTGGCGGAAACGAGGGCCGCGGCCAAGAGCGAGTTCAAACTCTTCGCCTACGATCCCTTACAGAGCTACAAGTGCATCTCGGCAACGGTCCTGCAAGGTGAGCCCTCCTTCCTCTTGGGCGACACCTGTCGCGCTGCCTTCGCACTGAGCTTTTTTCTTATCGGTCGGTTTCGCACGCGCAGGTCCGAGCACCTTGACGGGTCAGCACCATGGGGTGGTGTGCGACGGCTGCCAGCGCTACGCCTTCCGCGGCCAGCGGTACCTGTGCTCCGACCCCGTGTGCCGGGAGTACAACCTCTGCCACACCTGTCAGCAGCTGGGCGTCACCAACAAGCAGCACCAGAAGGACCACGCCATGGACGTCATCGCCGAGCCACAGCCAGGTATGACTAGTCGTCTCACTCTCTGGCCGCGGCAGTGGAGTTATACTTATTTGATGTGCATGCAACAGCCAATGCTGTGCCCGCTCTGGCACCGCAGTGCCTGGCCTCCGGGTACTTCTTCACAACCGGGCACCAGCTGGGTGTGCTTCTACCGCCGGGCGTGCCGCCGAACACCCTGCGGCGCGGCAAGATGATGTGCCGCGTCTTCAACATGCGCCAGGGTCGCCACGTCAGCGACCTCATGGTGGAGAATGGCCACAATGGTATGCGAATTCTTTATTTATTAATTAAAGCATAAATGACGTGCGTGCGTGCTGACCGGCAGCATCAAACAGGACAATGCATCTGCTACGACCGCAAGAACAACCTGCTCTGGATGCACTCCTCCGACACGTCTTCAGTGCTGCACTGGACGCACTTGGGCAAGACCAGCCCTTCGTTCGTTCAGACCGACCCCGTGACGATGCTCATGCGCTACGTCTTGCCTCAGGTTTGGCTCCTTTGCATCATTCCTCCACCCTCTTCCTCCGCCATACTAACTGCGTTTTTTTAGGGCAAAGCTACACTGCAGCAGGTCCTGAGCAGGCAGAAGGCGGCCATGGTGCTGCTGGCCAACATGTCCATCCTCGCCAAGCGCCGCGTGTCGGCTGGTCGCCACAACAGGTCGGCGCTCGCCAAGCAACCGTTTGTGGCGGAGCGTTCAACGCGAGCAGGCGACACCTTGGCTGCCATCTATGCGCTGCTAGAGCGCGCCCTCTCCAAGAAGAACGGAGCTGCGGCTGGCGAACCTGAGGGCAGCCCTGGCAATCGCCCGGACGAGCCCTTGTCCGAGGGTGACGAGGATACTGTCGCTGCAGCGATCGTAACAGCCACACCGGCAGGCCCCAGCACTGCTAGCGCCGGGTCCTTCGTCATAAGCTCCCTCCTTCAAGTTCTGACAGCCAATGTGCAGCACCTCATCCAGGTACAGGGCCTTTAGCTCGATGGCTGCTTTCGACGCTCCCCGATAAAGCTGACCTGTTTGTTGTGTGCAGGTGCTCTCACCTGAGGAAGCCAGCAAAAGCTTTGGGCTCGTGCTTCTGGACATCCGGGACCTTCTCCTCAGGCTTGCGCTGGGCCGAGTGCTGCCGCAACCCACGACGACCACTACCACGACCACACCCGATTCGCAGATTGGAGAAAAGCGGCCGGGAGACAAAACGCACGACCGGGTTGTGCAAGCCGACGCCCGGCGCTGCTTGCTGGTGGGCCTGCCCATCTTCTACCCGACGCACGACAAGCAGGTCCAGTTCCTGCACGAACTGCTGGCCATTCTCCAAGTTGAAGAGATGAAGGCGCCCCTCGCAACGGAGGGCCAAACGCCTCACCACACTGCGCACGGCCACCTCCCAAGCCCTGCGAGGCTCCTCCTCGACGACCTGCTCGAGAAGCTCTCCCAGGAGCTTGCCCTCGGCCTGGGCGACATGCTCTTCGCTCCGATCCTGTCGGAGGTCGAAGCCACCGGGGCGCAGCGCAAGGAGCGCGGGGCCGGCGACGCTGAATCATCGAGCACCGCAGAGGCTATGGGCCGGGCGGTTGTCACGAGCGAGTCCTCGGAGAAGCTGGTGCGCGACCTGATCGAGCTCGCCGTGGGGCTGATGAAGAAGAGCAGCGAGGATGCCAAGGTGAGGAAGACCCGCATGGAGCAGGAGGTCAGATCGCTGTTGCTCGACACCGAGGGCTCGCCAGTCGGACCGACGGCTGCCGAGGAGGCGCGCACCATCTACAACGTGCTTCTCGCCGTGCAGAGGGACCTGCTCAGCTCTATCGGCTTCTCCCCCAGTATCGAGTCCTCTGGAGAAGAGGAGGAAGAACCCGCCATCGCCGAGTCTGGTGGTACGAACCCCCCCGAGCTCCACCAGCCACAACCACCAGCCGCTGCCGTCACGCTTGACTCACCTTGGCTTGATTTTATCCCGTCCAGAGGTCAAGCGACTGCTGCGCTGGACGAGCCTTATGATCCAGAAGAGCATCGAGATGGTGGGGCTGGTGCTGCCCCGTTCCACGTTGCGTGAGGGCGAGGCCACCATCAAACCTGACGATCAGGTGCGGGCGCTTTTCGTTTAGCTGGCCAAATCTTCATTTTTTTCTGACCGTCTCCCTCCCTCTTTCTTTCTTTCTTGCCTCCAGATTCGCGCTCACTACTTCGTCGTCCGCTTGGGAGCCCTGCGCGATTCTCTGTTTGGTGTGGTCCTGCCGCCGCTGGTCACTTCGCTGTACCATTTCGCCGATCGACCGGATTTCGTGGACGTCCTGCCGGCTCTCCTGCAGCTCTTGTGGGAGCTGGACGAAATGAACAAGTTCTTCGTGGCCAGCAAGGCCGCCTTCAAGAATCTACACCTCGCGCAGGAGGCCGACAAGCAGAAGAGGAGGCAAGAAGCGGCAGCGATTGCTCAGCTCGCTGCGATTGAAGCCTCCCGCACGCCCTCCACCAAGGATCGCAAGGCCAGGGGGTACTGATCCCCCCCTTTCTCGTGTAATTACATCGTAAGTAACCAACATTCCCTGTGCGCGCGCCAGGCGGAAGAAGAGCCAGACGCCAGTGCTGGCATCGCCTCTCGTGTCCCGTGCGGAAGCGCCACTCTCGGAGGCCGAAGATGAGGCGGAGGCGCCGGTGAGCTATCCCTTCGCCTGGCTTCTGGAGCTGGAGAAGACGCTGGGTACCGTCTGCGGCATGCTCTCGAGCAGCCTCATGGCAGGGACGCTGGAGACCAGTCAGGAGCGGCCCTACCTCTCGCACCTGCGCTCCAACCTGTTCTCGGCTGGCCTGGAGGACAGCGAAGACGAAGCGCTCGTTGATGCGTCTGCCACCGAAGGCATGGACGTGGACGAGGGCGTCAGCAAGACTGCGCTGCAGGGCGACTTCTTCAAGCGACTCATGGCCGTCGATGAATCGGACGATGAGCTGGGGCCGCTCGTCAAGTGGATCAGTGCGGCCGGGCCGCGTTTGCCCATTCCCGTGCAGGCGGAGAAGGCGGTGGCATCGGCGGTGCGTGGTACCTTCGCCGCCGTCGTCAAGCATGCCAACCTCGAACCTCAGCTCGTCGAGTGGGCCTCGCAACTGCGCACCGCCGCCCAGAAGCGCATGGACCTCGACGCCAAGGAGGGCAACAGTGACGACCCCCTCCTGCCCCCTTCACCGCCGCCCTCGCTGCAATCGCTCCTGTCCACGGCTGGTTCGATTCGTCTGTGGATCATGCAGCAGCAGCAGACCATCATGAGCCAAGCCGTGCAGAAGCACGACGAAGAGATGAAGCAGCGCGAGAGACGGCGCGAGGAGGCGCCCAAGTCGGAAGTGGCTCCGTCCAGGCAAGCCCAGGATGAGCACGCCAGCTTCGTGGCCCGCGCACGCCAGTCGCTCCAGCAGCTCCAGCAGCAAATACTTCAACAGAACCTGGACCTGGACGAAGAGGTCATGTGGGACATCATGGTCGAGGAAGAGGAGGAAGCCCGCCTCCGGGGCGAAGAGGAAGACGACGATGATGTGGAGGAGGATGAAGACGAGGAACTCGACGACGAGGTGGACGAAGACGAAGAGGCAGCCGAGGAGGAGAAAGCACGGAGCAGGAGAGCCGCGGAGGAGTCAGCACGACGAGCCGCGAAGGCCGAGGGTAAGAAGAAGGCCACTCCAGCGGAGGAGAAGGAGGAGGCCCCTTTGCCCGAGCTACCCACCCGAGAGGAGGTCTACACCCGGCTTGCCAAGCAGGTGCTCGACGAGGCTTCGTTCCTGCTGCGCTTCGCTGCCAGTGCCAAGTCGGGCAGCACCTCTCAGGAGCTGATGGCGCAGGCCCGCGCCACAATCAGCTTTATTCAGCTTCTTCTGCCGCTGGAGCCGCTGGAGCAGCTGGTGCGACTCCACACCCTCCGCTCCAAATCGCGCTGTCGTGGGTTGCGCGTCTTCATCGACCTTCTGGACCGCTGCTCTCTGCCCGCAGCCAAGCGAGAAATCGTCAAACACCTCGGCCGTTCGCTCAGGTACCCTTGCATTGAGACGCACGCGGACAGACATTTATGGAGCAACAAACAGCAAACGGCTGACTCCCCGGTGGTACTTGTGACTGTTTTTTCTTGCAGGCAAACCGGCACCCACTACGCGGACGGCCTCGAGGGCTGCTCGCGCTCTTCGATCCTCGCCGTGCGGCAGAGCTTCGCCGAACTGTTCCGGTTCCTCCTGCGCAGCCTGGCCGGCCAGGAGGAGGGCACCAATGTCTCCCGAGAGGCCGAGCAGCTCAAGTTCCACACGCTCGTTCTCAACGCTCTCGCCCTCGACTACCGCATGTTCGACTATGCCCTCTTCAGCAACAGCGACTTCCACGCCGTCCTGCACAAGCTGTCCACCCACGACGTCGCCCTTCGCCAGGAGCCTTCGTTGTCATCGTCGTCTTCAAGAAGCTCCACGGCTGCTAACTCGGCGTCGGAGGCAGTCGCCGCGAGCAAGCTCCGCGCGCACAAGAAGCGCGTGGTGCGGGTGGCGCGCGATCTCTTCCTCCTCTCCGCCGCGCGATGCCTTGCGTGGACCCCTACGCCGCTGGCTCTCAGGAACAATCACCTCGGGGAGGACGAGGCCCAGCAGATACTGGACCTACAGGACGCCGTGCTGCGGACCATCTTCTTCACCGAGCTCGGCAGCCACCGCAGGGAGGAAGAGGCCGCCAGCGAAGCGAGGAGGTCGACCGATCTCGACGACGACTACCACCACTCGTTGCTCGCGCTGCTCTACCAGCTGAAGCGCACGGCGACCATGCAGCGCTTCTTCTCCTCGTCGGAGAGCATCCACAACGTGCTTTCCCTGCTCAAGCTGGGCTCGCCACGCGTGCAGCGACTGGTGACGCGTCTGTGCCGGCATGTTGTCCACCACATGCAGCCCGGACGCTTCGTGAAGACCTCTTCCAAGGGCAGCATGAGCGCGGACGAGGTAGTCGAGTTCTTCGTCGACCTGCTCGGCTCGCTCATCTCCGGCAGCTACGTCGCCGTGCCCTCCGACGCCATGACGACCACCGGTGCCGAGATGTCCGCTCACTCGGCGTCGTCCCTCTCCCGAACATCATCGTCCGAGAGCGTCAGCGGCAGGCACTGCTACTCGCTGATCCTGCACCGCCCGCAAGGCGTCACGATCTCGGACGTGCTCCGGATGCTGCCCCAGTCGCAGCTCACCGCCACCGGCGAATCGGGTCTCGACGTCAACCTGAAGGAGGTGGTGCGCGAGCTGAAGGCCATCGACCAAACGGTGGTCTTGCGGGACTCGAGCATCGAGAAGTGCCGCCGGTACGCGAGCCTCCTGGCCGCCAAGGGCTTCTCCGTCACCATCGCACGCCAGGATCCCGTACCCAAGAAGAACACCGAGCCGGAACCGGCGACTGGATCGTCGTCGCAGTTCTACATGTGGCGCAGCCGTCGCGTGGACTACTCGCTCGCGTCCGAGATCGTCTCCTTCCTGCGCACGCTCCTCATCGCGCCCGACTGGCAGCCGCTCCTTTCCGAGAAGCTGCGGACGAACCTGTCGGCCCTCTCGGCTCTCGTCCGGTCGCTCGGGCAGAGGATTGCGGCCTCGGCCAAGGGCAAGGCCAAGGCGGCAGGCGCCAGTGCCGAAGAAGGAAGCCAGAACGCCGAGCTGGCCGGCCAACAGCGGATCATGGCCGTGCTGGCAGTCCTGGGCGGCTGGAACGAGGATCTGCGCGTGGGCGGCAAGGTCCGCCTCCGAGGAGAGGCAAGGCCAGACAACGCGGGAGAGAGCACCTCTGCTTCCGTGGGCACCGTGATCAGTTTCCTCAGCCCGTCTACGGTCAAGGTGCGATGGCACTCCAATGATACACCTCAGAGAATATTGGCTCAAACTATGCTCACGCCGTCGCGTATCTGGCTTGTGACAGGTCCTGTTGCGTGTCACGGACAACGACGCGCAGGAACGGCGGATGCGGACCTACGCGGTAGACGAGCTCACACCCGTTACCGAGATTGAGCTACCCTCGGGCATCTTTTCGCTCACAGAGGACACGCTCAGTATCATGCACTCCTTCCTCGAGAAGTCAAATGCGTTCCTGTACGTGGAGGAGTCAACCGGCACCGACCCGTCGCCCGCAACGCTGCTCTACGCGCAGATTCGCTCGCGCCTGCTCAAGGTCCTCGAGAGCCTGTTCCGCGACTCGGCCTCGATTCGCTGCTGCCTCGACACCACCAACGAGCACGACCGGCGGTTCATTCCGCTACTGATCGAGGGGATCGCCGCCCGAGAGGACGACTCTGCCGCTGCGGAAGAGCTGCAGGACCACACCCGACAGCGGCACAGCAACGTCAGGGGCAAGACCGAGGAAGGCCTGGTGCGCCTGGCGTTCGACCTCCAGGAATCGCTCTACGAGCTCGAGTCGCGGCCGAAGCGCGCTGCAGCTGAGTCCGAACCGACTGCCGAGACTACGACCGAGGAAGAATCGGCCAAACAGCTTGAAATGTCGCCGAACGACAGCAAGCGCAGGGGTAAGAGCAACGACACCAGCAAGAACAGGCGGAAGCGCGAAGAGAGGAAGACCAGAGGCAAGGGCAAGCCCCGCCTCGATATGGACAGCGACAGCGATGAGCGCATCAAGACCGCCCTGGCTGGCAACTGGCGCCTCGGCCAAAACAAGATGGCCTGGAGCGAGGACTGCGGCTACGCGGTCGTCTTCGTCGGCCTGGACCGCTTGGCCATCCAATACTATGGCAACAACGGCGACTGCCTCGTGCACGCCCTTCCCGAGATCTCGGCGGACACGATGGGAGAGTTCTACTACGAGGTGGCGCTCGAGAGCGACGACAGCGGAAGCGGCATTGGCGTGGGCTTGTGCCCTGCGGGCTCGGTGCCAGGTAATCCATGATGCCATCGTGCTCTTAATGACTGCCGGGTGTTGTGTGTATGTGTGTGTGTGTGTGTGTGTGTGTGTGTGTGCGTGTGGCCCTGACATCTCTGTGGCGCATGGCGCAGGCTGGGGCGACTGCTTCTATGAGTATCGCGGCAACAACGGCAATAAGGTGGCGCCTCGTGCGCGCAAGGAGAGCGAACTCGTTTACCGCTGCCCCTACTGCGACCTCGACAAGCTGACCTCTGCCGAGCTGTGCCACCACATCCAGCGCAGGCACCACGGCAGCACCCTCCCCGTGGTGTGCCCCATCTGCGCCAGCACTCCTCTGGGCGACCCCAACTACGTCTCCTCCAACTTTTTTGGCCACCTCGAGAACACTCACAAGTACGCATACCCCCGGCACTAGCTCCAGACTTCCTCAATCTGCACACATCACACAACGTGCGAACTCATGACGTGACGATGAACCCCATTCCCCCCATACACCAGTGACCTGCTCTACGGCGCAGTGCCTTCATCGCAGGAGCTGCCTTACAGCTCCTCGTTCTCCGTCGGCGATGTGATTGGCTGCGGTTGGTCGCGCAGGGATGGCGGAGTGATCTATTTCACAAGGTACCCTAACCAAGTGCTCCCTCCACCATTGGCTCCTTCAACTAAAGCGTGTTTTCAATTTCTTCCCATAGGAACGGAGAATACCTGGGGCCGGCCTTCATCGACGTTCCCGAGCTGCGGCTGGTGCCGATGGTGCGTCTGCGCGCAAGCGGCACGGAGATCAGCGCCAACTTTGGCCAGCGGCCTTTCGCGTGCCCGCCCACGGCAGACCTGGCCGAGAAGGACTCCGAGATGGTCCGCAAGCTGCGGGAGGACCAGGAGGCCAACAAGCGACGCATCAGAGAGGCCGAAGATGCCAAGCTCGCAGCGCGCGAGGAGCAGGTGCGTACTACCGCATGTGTGTCGTGTGTCGTGTGTGTCAGTGCTGAGCAAAACGATTGGTGCAGGCCGAATTGTTGATGAGCTTCGTGGGGCTGCCGCGGGAGTTCTGCATTCACGCGCTCCTCCACAACAACGACAATGTGGAAGAGGCGGCGTCGTGGTCATTCGACAACTTCAACAATTGGAGCGCGGAGCAGGCCCATGCGCAGGCCCTCAGCATCCAACAGGAACGGCGCAGCAGCCACACCGATGAAAGGTACGCTTACAAGCCCACCTACACCACGACCAGCGGTTGGTCGGTTGCTGACTCCCTCTCTTCTACCTCGAAGCTTTGACAGCAGCTCCAGCAGCAGCAGCGCCGGAATCAGGTCGATCGACTACCCCGGCGAGGCCTATGCCTTTGTCGATGACGCAGTCGAGTCATTCTCCGCTCGCCATGGCACCATTGTCGCCGCGTCGACGCCCCTGGAAGTGTCGCGTCTCCGGGTCGGCACCAAGTGCGTTGTCACCGATCGCGCGGTCGATGCCACCGACCTCACCGGATGGGTCGATGCCAAATACCGGGTACTCTACACTCTCACTCTTGGCTTCGTTGGTATTCGTCCGCCCAAAGCAGCAGCTGACCGTTTTGTTCCTTTCTCTTTTCTTTTAAGGCCATCGGACGGACGGGCGAGATCATCGCCGTGGACCGGACCAGGCTCGTTGCGTTGTTGCAGTTCTACGACCCGGAGCGGGCGGTCAGCGAGGAGTGGTGGTTCCCTCTGCAGTCGCTGCGCATGGCCGACGAGATCGCGCACACCGCCCCCGTTGACCGCACCGATGCCGACACACGCACGGCGCTCCGGGAGGACCTGCTCGCAGCGGAGATGCGGCTCGGTCGTTTCTACGCCCGGGACGCCATCATCAGCCTCCTCAACAACTGGCCCACCACGAGCCCGCTGTCCCTGGAGGTGCTGGGCGGACCCGCCAACTTCCTGAAGGCCCTGCGCCTGATCGCCAAGGCCTACCTGGCCCAACCCATACCCGATCTGCGCCAAGCCGGCGAGGACGGCAGCGCCGCCGGCGATATCATGCACATCCTCTGGGCGCAACTCCAGCGCCTCTGCAGGTACGCTTCTATTTTCACGTCAGTGCCTTGGCTCGTGGCGCTCACGCGTTTATAAACGCGACATGTTTCGTATCAGGACCGGGGAGACGGATTTCCTGGACCTGCTGCTGGCTGAGTCGGCCAGTCTTCTCAAGGAGTCGGCGGCCTTCTCCAGCCATCACGCTCTGATCAGCGAGTCCGAGCACCCGCACGGAACGGAGGACTTTGTAAGGGAGTTTGCCATCCCCGACGCCATGGGCCTGGTCATCACCTTCGATCGGTATGATGTCCTCTCTTTTCTTAGGCGCTCGCGTTTCGTATTGAGGACCTCACATGTCCGCGTATCGACCATCCAGACGCTGCAAGCTGTCCGACGCCGACACTCTGACGATCTATCTCGACGAAAAGCGCACCAAGCCTCTGCGGCGCTTCACCGGCACTTCGCTGTCCCAATTCCACCCGGTAGTCATCGCCAGCAATCGCTTCTGGCTGCAGTTCCAGGTAACCACGCCGCCTTTGCTCTCTCTCTCTCTCTCCATGCTCGAACCGTAGCGTTTACTTACCTTGCTGTGCTCAGCGCCAGAGCGGGATGCCCAACAACGAACCCCAGTGGGGCTATCTGATGAACGTGACTCCGACCAACGAGCTCCTCAACTTGGCGCTCTGGATTAGCGAGTTCTTGGCCGAGGAGGCGGATCCCGCCAGGTACGCTGTGACCCGAAGTTTGTCGGAGGAGAGGGGAAAGCTGATTGACATGGACTTATTTTCAACGCACCAGGAGCCACACGCCGACCAATTACGATCATGACGACTACGAACCTATGGCCCTGGAAGACGACGCCGAGTCGCCGCTCGGTGGCCTCTACAGCCGTCTCTACGTCCAGCTCACCCAATACCTCAGGGTGCGTAATTTTGTTGGTTTGATTTTTTACTGCGCGACGACTGGAGAACACTCACCATTCCGCGTGCACTACAACACTTGCATTAGACCGCCAAGGTGCCCGAGGTGGTGAAGACGGTGGTGCTGCGCCTGCTCAAGCGCCTTCTCATGCTGGCCATCGACGACTTCCAGGCCCAGTGGAATAAGCACGGGCTGCGCAAGGGGAAGCGCAAGATCACCGACAAGGAGGACGGCGGCGAGGACGAGGCCACGGTGCAGGGCGGCCAGCAGCAGCTGCAGCAGCCTACGGCGGGGAGCCCCCGCAAGAGCGCGGAGGAGGCCCAGGCCAAGCGCCGGGGCCGGGAGGCCATGAAGCGCGACCTGCAGCGACTCGCGCAGGCCACCGCGGCGCTCGAAGACGAGCTCTTCTGTCTGCTGTGCGAGGTCGACCTCCTACATTCGCCCTACCTCCAGAACCTGGCCGAGCTCATCGTCCTCAAGCGGAAGATGGCCCTGCTCGCCACCGCGAGCGTCGAGGAGAACATCGCCCTCGACGCCCTCTCCTTCTACCCCGCCTCTCTCGACGATGTGCCGGTACATTATTCTCCATCCCCCCCCTGCCGGTCATGGCCCAGTGGTCGCTAACCCTCGTATGATGTGTGTCGCGTGTGCTGCGTGACAGGACTCGTTCCCGGCCTCACTTACGCTTTCGGCGAGCGAGTCGGTGATGACGCAGTCGGCGGTGAGCGAGGGCATCCGCAACTTCAACGCCATGGCGGCGCTCGACGAGGTCCTCGGGTGCTTCTTCAGCGACAAGGACTTCCCGCGCGCCTTCCTGGCCGAGTCCCGGTGGAACCCGCGCTCGCTCTTCCTCGGCAAGCACGCCCAACTCAGCTCCGTACGCGACTACTACTCACCACTTGCCCTCCCTCCATTCCCTATCTCTGCACGAATTGCGCTCATATTAATTTCTATTCTATTCTTCTTTAGCTGAACAAGCCGAAGCTGACTGACGGTGGCAAGCTGACCGAGCGGGCCGAGCTGGTGTACACGGAGGTGTTCTACCGCTTCGGCGTGTCCCAGCCGGGCTACATGTCGCCCGAGGAGCTCAACGTGCTGCAGGTCCACTGCCACCCCAACGAGCCGCTGTCGGCCGACGACCTCCGGTTCTTCCTCGACAAGTACGAGTCGGAGGGTGGACGTCTCACGCTGCGGGGCTTCCTGACGCTGTACTACCGCGAGGCCTACCAGCACCCCAAGCACAGCTGGGACGAGCTCCAGCGGCTGGGCTACGACTCGGAGCTGGCCATCACCGAACAGACGGCCGGCCAGTGGTGCAAGGCCTCGCGCTGGTCCCGTGCTATGGACGAGCAGCTCGTTGAGCTCGTCAACTACCTCTCCGAGAAGTCCGGCAAGAAGCCCCTCGACCTCACCCCCGAGGACGTCGACATCACCACCGACATCGGTTCTTACCGCCTTCCCCCACACACTCACCGCTCAGTCCTTGATCGCTCACTCGGGCTCGTTGATGGCTCTCTCTCTCTCTCTCTCTCTCGGCGCATGCAGAGCGGCAGCACTACGACAAGCTGCGCCATGTGCCGCCGGTGGCGTTGAAGCTACGGTTCCTGTGCGTCCAGCAGTTCAACGTGCTGGTGAGCAAGGCCCTCCCGTTCATCGACCTCACGCAGCATGCAGTGGAGGGCAGCCTCGCCCGGAAGCTGAGCCTGCTTCGGCACCTGGTCTTCTACCTCACGAAGGTCGAATTCCTCGACTCCATCCTCGCCCGCACCGCTGCTACTCGCCCTCCCCCCTCCATCTCCATCTCGCGCCTCAAGACCGTACTCAGGAGCTCCAGGGACAGCCTCGCATTCCTCAACGCGTACGCACCACGCCACACACGCCACACACGCCACACACGCCACTCACCATAGACAACACATGGCAGGTCGGGGCTGGGAGGGCAGCTGTCGATGTCGGCCGACGCGGCGTCGCAGGAGAAGACGGTGTTCATGCAGGTCTACAAGCAGCTGGGCCAGCTCGACCCGTCGTGCCTCCGCCAGAACGAACGCGCGTTCAAGGTCACCCTCCGCGGCGAACGCGTCGAAGGCGAAGGTACGGCCGAACGACCCTCTTCACGCCTCCTCGACCATTCCTCACACATTCCACGCCTCCCTTCTAGTCGGTCCGTACCAGGAGACGATCTCGCAGCTGTGCTCCGAGCTGCAGCCCGAAGAGGCCATGGAGCCCGGCAGTGAGAGCACCTCGACGTCGACCTCCACGTCGACGTCCACCGGTGAGCAGCAGTCGGACCAGGAGCAGCAGCAGCCGGAGGAGGTGCTGCCCCTGTTCGTGCCGTGCCCGAACCGCCAGCAGGCCATGCAGACCATCGGCGTGGGCGAGAATCGCGACAAGTTCATCCTCAAGCCCTCGTCCAACTCGCCCGAGCACCTCCGCATGTTCGAGTTCCTGGGCAAGCTCATGGGCATCGCAGGTACACCCCTCCCCCGCACGTACCACCACGGCCACCACCACGAGACGAGAGAGCTGGCCTCGCATTCCACACATGTTTGCAAACAATTCACTAAATTGCTTTGTGCAGCGCGCACGAAGAGCATTCTGTCGCTCAACCTGCCGGCTCTGTTCTGGAAGCCGCTGGTGGGCGTGGAGCCGACCCTGCAAGACCTCAAGGCCATCGACTAC
>CDFN01057982.1:0-15957 GCA_000826445.1 Acanthamoeba quina | reverse complement strand
GGGGGGGGCGGAAGTCGGGGCGAGGGTGTGCGCGTACATGGACTCGATGGGCCGGCGCTGTGGTCGAGGGATGACGGTGACGGGACCCACGGTGGTGGGGGATGGCGGCGTCTTCTTGCTCTCCTTCGTGAGGCCGCTTGGCTTCTTCTCCTGCTGCTGCGGCGGCAGCGCGATAGGAACCATCGGTCCTCCGATTGCCATCTCTACGGCATTGGGAGCAGAGCACTGCACCACAGAGAAAGACGCACGTTTCACGTGTAAGTTTGTAGCACACGTGCGATTGGTGTTGTTGTTCTCGTTCGAAGCTGGGGAAGAGAAGAGAGGGGAACGATACCCTGGGTGTGAGTTGCTTGGGTTCCGACCGTTCGATTCGTTCAATCTCTTCTTCGAGATCGCTCATGACGAAGCTCAAATCGCGAGGGGAAATGGTAGGCAGCATCCGAGGCGGGGAATTCGAGGCGGGGGGGAGTGAGATGGAGAGCCCTCGTCGGCTCACAGTGCGGCTGCCGGCGAGTGGCGAACGCGGAGTAGTGCTGGTGGTGGTGCTTGTGGTGGTCGATGGAATGGGTGCGGGCTCGTCTTCGTCTTCGTCCTCGGACTGAGATGAAGACGGCAGCTGCTCGGGCGCGGATGATCCCAACGACAGGGGAACGAACGACACGTGCGCCGGAATGCTGCAGGATCGGTCGCGGGTGCCTCGCTTTTCGCCCAGCGATTGCGCATCGAGACTGCACGAGTGCTTCTTGAAGGCGGCATCCCTGCTTCGCTTCTCGCCGGCCTTGATCTCGACCTCCGCCGGTCCAGGACCGCGGGCCGCGTCCGCTTTCCCATCTTCGCCATCGTCATCCGAAAGCTGTCGCATTTTAAGAAAGGGACCGTTCATTAGGGGCGAAGGTACGTAAATGGGGGCAGATCAAAAGTAAAAGATCGATAAGGAGAAAGAACAATTATCGTTCGCGTACCATGTACTCAAACGAGTTGGTGGCCTCCATGCGCGTCGGGATGACACCGGTCGATGCGGCTGCTCGATTGAGAAATCCATATTCGATGCTCGAGCTCTTCTTCCTCCTCTCGGTTTTATATTTGCGCGCTTCCGCCATCGCCGAGATCATGGAAGGGGCTGGGGCTTCGTGCAGATTGCCCTCGCGATAGTTGTCGGGCAGAGCAAGCGCCTTCATCATCTTATTGTCTCTCTGTGCTTTGCTCGAGGCCGCGTTGCTGATCGTTTGTTCGTGGGAACGAATGGCCGTCGATTCTGCTGTTTGGATGGAGGCGTCTATGCTTGCCGATGTCCAGGTAGGCAGAGATATGAAGTAGAGTGTAGTAGTAGAGGGATGTGGAGATGATGTGCTATACTACTTCTCTTTCGGTTGTCCCGTGCCGACTTTGCGCGTGCAGAATCGAACGCGAACAAGCTTGCAACCGCGGCTATTCTCTCCTTGGGGGTGGGCCGTCGAGGGAAGATGATGGAAGATGGAAGAAGATGATTGAACCGCGTTTCCACACGCGAGGAAAGGCTCGAGCGAGGTTTGAATTGCTGCTTGCTGTGTCGCGAAACGGACGTGACAGGGTGAAGAAGAACAAAAAACAACAACAGCCCACGCGGACCGGTCTACCCTCGGCGAGCCAGGGTTGAGAAATCGACGCCAATTAGGACGAAATTTACGACAACTTAAAAATAGCCATGTCACGGTCGTTCGGCATTTCGTTGGCCCAGGTGGCTCCTGCCAAAAAATTTTCAGCCCAATTTTGGGAGCCCGGAAACATAGCGGGTGGTCGGATTTTGTTCGGTTCGATTTCCCCTTCAAAAATTTGAACCTGTCACGCGGTGCGTTGTCAGCTCGAGCTGTGCTGCGGTTGGCGTGGCTCTGAGTGTCGCGTGGTATCCCCAGCGAGAGGGCCGATGACGGCTGTGTGCCCCGTCACCGCAGGGCTACGGTCTGGCGGGCCGCGGCCTCACCTGACGGCGGGCGACAGCTTGCAGGAGACCACAACCAGCGCTCGCGCCTCGTTCCTGCTCTTCAAGTAAGTCGCACGGGGTCGACCCTGTCTGATGGGCTGAAGGCGACGCGCAACGCGACGGTGTGCGATGGCCATCAATCGCGCTCACTTGGCTCAAGGGACCACACCCCCACCTTCTCGACCCTCGGTAGCGACAGGCCGTTCATTGGTCACGTCAAAGCACGTTGCAACTGTGGTCAGGCACCTCCACCTTCCCAGTTCCGCTACTGGCGTCTGTTTGACGCTTATGGCCATAAGCGATGCCTCTCGGCCTGCAGCGAGCTCTCTGGCCGGTGCCCGTGAGAGTTCCTCAGTGCCCTCTTGGGCTCACTGCATTGGTGAGAAGTAAGTCAGCCAACGTTGTTCCCACCGCAGTGCTTGGACCAGAGTGTGGTGATCGCGTCTCGCGCCATGAAAATAGCACGAGCGGAGGGATCATGGCGGTAGCGCCACAACGGCGAACAAACGCGAAGCTGGCCGCCGGTACCTTGTTTCTCGTCGACAAGGCTCTGGTTGAGCGTCATGAGTTGTGGGATGTTGATGATCGAGAAGTTCCTCACCCGCGCCACGTGCGATTCCTGCTCCTCGCCCTCCTCGGCCTGCGTGCTGGTGTCGCCCTCCCACGTCGTGTGGTAGATGGCGTTGCGGGCCTCAAAGTAGAAGGTGTCCTCCGACTTGCCCAGCTTGGGCACGAACGGCGACGTCGTGTTGCGCAGGTTGGCCCAGTCGACCCCCGCGAACCACGGGTGGGCCTTGACCTCGTCGGCTCCCTTGGCGCCCAGCCGGTCCGTCGGCTCGATCGCCAAGAGCTTGCTGATGAGGTCGATGGCGTCGGCACTGAGCTCATCGTCGCCATCAGGCCACTGGATGCCTACATGCGGAGGGGAAACGTAAGCATTCCGCATGTCGTGTCGTGTCGTGTCGTGTGTCACGGTGAAGTGCGCCGAGGCGCAGTGGTGGGTACTGTTGCTAATGACGCTGGCGAAGATCTCTTCGCAGGTGTCGGCGTAGAAGGGCGTGATACCCACCAAAAACTCGTACGTGATACAACCCACCGCCCACCAATCCACCTCCGGTCCTGCGGTGCCGAGGGTGGGAGAGGGATGGGGTCAACCTCCAGCTCAACTGCCGCAATCGGGCGCGCTGCGGCCAATGTACCGTGACCAGTGCCAAGGAAGATCTCGGGGGCCAGGTAGTCCGGCGTGCCGACGCACGACGCGTCGATCTTGTTCTCAGATTCCATCATACCGCCTTGAATGAAGCGACCGGGCAAGATACACCGATGTGAGATGATGACACGATGGGCGGAGAAGGTGGTGGCTGGCGTACCGACTTTCTTCCACTCGTAGACGTCATCTTTTCGATCGAGGAGACCCATTTGGGACAGACCGAAGTCGGTCAGCTTCAAGTGGCCGTCTGCTCCGATCAACAAGTTGTCCGGCTGAACAGGGAGGTGATGAGAGTGTCAATCAAAGTGAGTTGACTGGAGGTGCGACCCCGGGCGAGCCGGTGAGGCGGGTAGTTTGTAGCTCACGCACTTTGAGGTCTCGATGAACGATGCCGTTGGTGTGTAGGTAGCCGAGAGCGTGCACCAGCTCTGCGACGTAGTGTCGTGCCAAATTCTACGCGACGCGTTGCGTGAGACCAGCGCACGCAGCGCAACGCACGATACAGCAAAAAAAGGGGGGGGAATGGAGCGGGTAGGAACCTCAGGAAAAACGACAAGATTGCGAAGAAGAGAGAAGCAGTCGCCGCCGGGAAGGAACTCCATCACCATGTACAAGTTGTTGGCGGACTGGAATGAGTAGTAGAGCTTCACCACGAAGGGGTTATCGGTGAAGGCGAGAATGTTTCGTTCGTTGGCAATGAAGTCCCTGCGCGCCACGGAGAGCTCAAGTCAACTGCTCATACGCGCCACCGCACACGACACGACACACGACACACGCACAACAGGCAGAGGGAGGAGGGAGGCTGTACATTTGGTTCTTTTCGATGAGGCTCGATTTCTTGACGACCTTGATGGCGTAGATGTCCCCCGTGGACTTCTTTCGGCCCAGGAGCACGGAGCCGAACGAACCGCGCGAAATGGGTTTGATGATGTCAAAGTCGTGGATGGACGGCCGCACGGAGCCACTGGCCGCCGCGCCCGCCACGTCTCTCGGCCTGCAAGCAGCGTCACACGGGTTAGCACCGCGGGTGACTACTATCGACACACACGTGGTCGGTAGTACTCACCCCTCGCTGGGCTTCTCGCGAAATCGAGAACCGATCGCAGCGTGTGGACTCTGCTCGATGCGGGCGATGGCATCTTGCATGGCATTGAGGGCCGCCTCCTTCTCCGCAAGGCTCTCCTTCAGCAGGCGGAACAGCGTAGTCCTCGGCTGTTCTATGGCGCGCGGGGAGGATCGAAGCCTCGGCCTCTCGGCATCGCCCTCCGATGCCTCGGAGGCCGCGGTGCCCGTCTGCGTCGTTGAGGTCGGGCGTGAGCTCGGTGCGTACGGAAAGGGGGCAGGGCTCCAACTTACCACCTCTTCCCTGAGCGATTCATCCAGCTTTTTCTCCAGGCTCTGTATCGTTTTGTCGCAGGTTTCGCAGCGTCGCAGGCCGATGGCCACGTCGCTAGTGATCCACCAAAGGTCAGCCACACGCAGGATATGCAGCACAACAACGCAGAGCGGGTGAGCACGACGTACCTGCAAAGAGCGGTGTGGGCGGCCAGGTACTCCTCCTGGATGACACCCTCGCAGATGCGACACACCACGTACTTGCCGGCAAGCGTGTCCTCCATGATCTGGTGCGTTATTGGGAAGGAGGGGTGAGCGGAGACACTCAGACCTGTCTGACGTGTGTAAGGCCTCCCGCACCTCCACTGAGTCGATCGGCAATGGTGGCGGAGCGCCATGCCCGTGCGCCTGGTGAGGAAGCGTGAGGACACATCTCATGAGCGGGCACACATGGAAAGAAGCGAGTGCGCACGAACCATGCTCTTTCTGTACTGTTTGCGCGCGTGCTTGCTTCGGAAGGCCGCCGCAGCCCACGCGACGAACTCATCCGAATAGTCCGCCTCCTGCCAATCGACACCAAAAATCAGCATCTTGAGCGACGGATCGGCCACCACCACGCAGGCCCGAAAAGAGGTCGAAGGTGGGTCCGTACCAAGTAGTCAGCCCTGTGCTTCATCTTGGAGATGATCCACAGAAGCTTCGTGCTGAGCACCTTGACCCGGGTCGCGCGGGCGTTTACGCTGACGCGCTGGCTGATCCGAAGCTCGCGCACCTTCTCCATCGGGTGCGGGCTGGACTTGGACACAGTGACGCACTCCTTGGTCTCCTCCATGCCCATCGCACGCCACATGCACTCCCACGTCACCCGCGCGCCTTCCTTCAGCGCCTTGCCGCTCATGAGCGCCTCGGGCTCGGTGTCCAGGAGCGCCTGGGCCATGTCCTTCAGTTTTCGCAGCAGCACGTTGGCGTTCTCCTGGCTGCTCGTCCCACTCTGTCGTTCGTTCTTGTTCTCCTCCGCCTTCACCGCTTCTGGCTCTGCGGCCTCGGCCGGGGGTCCCCCAGGCTCGATGGTCGTCGTCGTTGGTGGTGGCGCCAGCATGCCCGCCACATCGGCGATGAAGCTGGCGAGGTCCTTGTCTGCAGCCTTCTTGGCCTTGGCAAACTTCTCTGCGTAGAACCGCTTCACCATCAACTCCATGCCCCTGTCGCAGCTACACGTAGATCAAAAAAGATGAAAAAGATTAATGCAATAGAAAGGGATCGTGGAGATGCTACAAAGAGATTAAAAGATTTGGGGGGGTTCGTGCTCTCACCTGAGGGTCCGTTCTTTTCGTTTGGATAGAGAGTCTTGGAGCTCCTCGTCTGGGCCGGTGCGGGTGCCGATGAGGGCGCCCCCGTGCGAAAACGGATTACGCCGTAGGTTGGTGTTGCGCCCATCTAGCGACATGCGCCGGTCCTTCACCACGGAGGAGGTTATGGCCATGCTCTTGAAGTCGTTCTGGTAGGTGCGCTCCTTGAGCGGAGGCGCGGATGGCGAGGAGACCGACCCGTTCGGCCTGCGCGGGGTCACTGGCGATGAGGGCGTCCATGTGATGTGCGGGGTGGATGTTGATAGTTTCTTTGGGGCAGTTGAAGAAGAGGTTGACGTGGATGTTGATGTAGATGAAGATGAAGATGACAGATCTGATGGAGAAGAAGTGGTCGAGGGTAATGGAGCTGAATATGCCAGTGGAGATGAAGGGGGAGGCTGCCGTTGTAAGGCGGGGGGCGTTTTGCCTGAGGAGGAGCGGGATCGCAGTTCCGGCATGGGCGAGGACACATGCTCGGAGGCCTCCATCTCTCCCCAGCCCAGGGCGTGTCGCGAAGAACAAGGCAAGATGGACGCAATGGATGAAGGCCGTGGTGGTGGCCCCGTGGCGGGCAATTGCCCGGCAGCACGCCCTTCTCTGCTGAAAAGACACTACCAAAAAAGAAATGACCTAATTAATTGAATAAAATTGATGGGCAATTGTCTTTTTTTAATTAATATTAAAAATCGGAGAGGAAGCAAACGTACTTGAGCCGGTCACGCAGCGAGCAAGAGGGGGTGCACCGGGCTCAAAGCTGTACATCGCTGGCGATCGGCGCAGCGAAAAGATGGGTGGCCACATCGCGAAAGAAGGTACGCTCTTCTCTCCACTTTCTCTCCTTCGTTTGTCGTGGCTAAAAACTTTCTCTCTCATTTTGGCTCATTTTCTCTTTGTTTCGGCCGATAGTCTCCGAAGACGGCCCGCACCAGCGGAGCGCGAACTAAAGGTCGGCCGCGTCCCTTCATCGGACAAGCGAGCATCGGTGAGCCCGAGAAGCAAGCGAAAAAGGCGCGTTTGGTGGCGATGTGGGCCGAGATAAGATAACCCTCTGACTCCGGTACAGTATGGTACGGGGAGCGCCCACGCTATCCTCAGTCTTCGTCCGTTCTTTGCGTCGTGCACATCAACCAGACCTCTTCTTAGGCGCTTCGTAGCCACCACACCACCAGTCGCCGTCATCACACCAGACAATGTCCAGAAGGCTCGTGAAGAAGATCAAGCTCAGGAAGACCGGCCGCAAGAAGCTGCCCGTCACCGTCCTCTCCGGCTTCCTTGGAAGCGGTACCTATCAGCTGACAGTCCCCTCTTCGAATATTGCTTCATAGCTCATCATTTGTTCGGCGTTGCACGTGCGCAGGTAAGACGACTCTGCTCAACCACATCTTGACGAACCGCGCGGGCCTCAAGGTGGCAGTGATCGTGAACGACATGAGCGAGATCAACATCGACGCGGCGCTGGTCAAGAAGGGCGAGGCGTCGCTCAACCGCGTGGAGGAGAAGCTGGTGGAGATGCAGAACGGGTGCATCTGCTGCACCCTGCGGGAGGATCTCCTGATCGAAGTGCGGCGGCTCGCCCTGGCCCGCAAGTACGACTACCTCCTCATCGAGAGCACCGGCATCTCCGAGCCCATGCAAGTGGCCGAGACCTTCACCTTCGAGGACGAGAACGGCCGCTCCCTCGCCAACTACGCTCGACTGGACACGATGGTGACGATGGTGGACGCCCACAACCTGCTGCGCGATTTCAGGAGCGTGGACAAGCTCACTGACAGGGGCGAATCAGTCGGCCCCGAAGACGAGCGCACCATTGTCGATCTCCTCACGGAGCAAATCGGTACGTCATTCCCGCTCTTCTGCTTTCGACCGAAACGCTGCGCCGTGATTAGCCAATGGTGGCGCTTGACTCACACAATGGCCCTCCATAAATGCAGAGTTTGCCGATGTGATCATCGTCAACAAGATGGACCTGGTGAGCGAGGAGGAGGCCAACACGGTGCAGGCTCTCCTGCAGAGGCTCAACCCCTCGGCCAAGGTGGTCAAGACCACCTTCGGCAAGCTCAAGCGCTCGCAGTTCCGCGACATCCTCAACTCGCGCTCGTTCAGCTTTGAGAAGGCCGCCCTCGCGCCCGGCTGGCTGCAGACCATCCGCGGTGAGGTAAGAAAACGCACCGCTTAGACTCGAGAGACCCGAACTGTTTTAGGCAACTAACCGGTCATCGTCGACGCGACGCAGGTGCAACCCGAGACCGACGAGTATGGCATCAGCAGCTTCATCTTCAGGGCCAGGAGGTACAGTAGTCCTTCCCTCATTGAGCCCCACCGCATCAAGAACTCACGCTGAGTGTCATTGATCATGCAGACCATTCCACCCCGAGAGGCTGGTCGCCATGCTTGACCCGGAGAACAAGCTCGAGGGGGTCATCCGCTCCAAGGGATTCATGTGGTACGTACCTGAAACTTAAGGCCGAGGCGTCGGTCAGACGCATTGTCGACTCACCACCATTGTGACCCTGAACAAACACACAGGGTTGCCACCAGGCCCGAGTGGCTGGGGGAGTGGCACGGCGCCGGCGATGTGTACCGATTTGAGAGCAACGAGAAGTGGTACGCCGACGAGCCCAAGGAGGACTGGGACATGAAGGAGGAGAGCATCATGAAGGACTGGGAAGAGCCCTGGGGCGACCGGCGCCAGGAGCTCGTCTTCATCGGTGCGTATCTCCACTCGAGTGATTGTCTCGCGTGTGCGTCTATGGTGATGCTGAAGTTGTGGGTGGTCGTTGGCAGGGCGAGGGATGGAGAATGATAAGTTGATCGGCTACCTGAACGAGTGCCTGCTCACCGACGAGGAGATGGCGCTGGGCATTGAGGGCTGGAAGAAGTTCAACGACCCGCTGGGCGAATGGTCGCTGGGCGTCGACATGGAAGGCGAAGATGGTGAAGAGGAAGAGGACGAAGAGGACGATGATGAGGAGGAAGACGGTGAGGCGTGCCAGCTGGAGGAGGATGACAGCGATGAAATGGAAGAGGTCGACGATGAAGCCGGCGAGGAGGAAGCGAATGAAGCCGAAGCCGAAGAGGAAGAACAGAAGCCGAAAGCCAAGGCCAAGGCCAAGGTGAGCAGCAAAGCCGAACAGGAGGAGAAGAAGCCCAAGGCGGAGACCAAGGCCGAGGCGAACAAGAAGTCGACCGCGGCCGCTGCCGCTGCCTCTGCCGGCAAGAGGAAAGGAAGAAAGCATCAACACTGAGCTTCCCCATTGCAACCACCACAAAAGCTGCCTTCCAACGCCAGCGGAGTTGCAAAGTTGTTTTCTTTGTTTTCTCTCAGCGTGATTTTTCGAACCTTGCAAGTTGGGTCCGTTCTTTTTCGTTCATCTGTTCTTGGCTGGCTCGGCGGCTCGGAGGCATCTCGGCGCATCATCAATTTTGTTTTCCTCTCGTCCTCCTTTCCGCCACATCGCCCCCGCCGGCACGCTCAGCCTGTTCCGTTCATCTTTGCATCATATTTAATTCCGATTAATCATCAAATTCGATCAAGATGTCCGACCGTACTCGTCATGCCGTGAGGGAGCTCAATACCGTGAGCTCCAAAGATACTAAACAGTTCAGAGTACTCAATCCCCTCCCTCCTAATTCCCCTTTGCACCTTCCCTCGCCCCCCGTCGTGATTCTCCATTTAATCTCTCCATTCTCATGATCGCGATTTTTCGCACTACACGCTAATCTATGAATGAACCCGCCCCCTTGAATGAACACAGTTCCAAAGCTTCAGCGAGCGTATCAAGAAGCTGAACGTGGACGTGTTCCATCGCGTGGGCACGTTCGAGCTCGCCCCAGAGCAGGAATCCAGCTCCTTCTTCCGGGAGAGCCTCGACGAGTGGACCGACCTCGACTGCACGGCCCAATTCTCGGCCTTTGCCGCCGAGGTGTGGCCTCTCACCGACAGTCTCGCCCTCGTCCTCTTCAACCGCGAGAAGGTGCGTCCTCTCTCCGTGCCGACCCGGTGGCGATTGCCAAGCGCTGACGTTGTGGTCGTGGCGGCGTGCGTGTGCGGTGTGTGCGTGTGCGTGTGCGTGTGAGCAGATTGTTGATGCGCTGCTGCGTCACATCAAAATCCCCAACACACCCGCTGTGAAGGCTCTGCTGAGCCTCACCGGTACGTCTCTCTCATGAACCGTTCTCCATCATCACTGCACGTCACACGATGCCCCCGGTGAGCTCATCAATGATCTACTCAGGAACGCTCGCACGAGATCTGAGACACGCGTTCGTGCCGCACTTCAAGGACGTGCTGCTGACGCTGTGCGGCCTGGTCGACCCGAAGGACCCCGACGGCCTCGAGGACATCTTCACGGCGCTCGGCCACCTCTTCAAGCACCTCTACAAATACCTCCTGCCCGAGCTGCCGGTCCTGTTCGACACCTACTCGCGGCTGATCTCGCACCCGCGCCAACACGTGCGCCACTTCGCCGCCGAGAGCTTCGCGTTCCTCCTGCGTAAGCTCGAGACGCCCAAGCTGCCCGAGGTCCTGCTGGCGCTCATGGCCAAGGCCACCCGGCCGCCGGCCCAGCACAGCCTGCGTGAGGGCCTCTCGTTCCTGCTCTTCGAGACCGTCAAGGGCCTCAAGCTCCGCCTCCACTCGCGTGCCCAGGAGGTCTTCAACGTCATCCTCGCCCTGCTGACCCCCATCGACTCCTCCACTACACAAGCGGCCGCGGCCGACAACGACGACGACGACGACGAAGATGGTGACAACGTCGACGAAGCCAAGGCCGAGGCTGCCAAGGCCGAGCGGGAGAAGCACGCCCAGCTGCGGGAGGAGCTCAACCTGCCGCTGTGCTACGGCGTCGTCGAGGCCACGTTCCGCATGATCCTCAACCACGTGCGCAAGGGCGGGTCGGCCGAGGTGCTGTGGCAATGCGTGGTCAAGCACGCCAACGAACTGGTGGCGCCCCTTGGCGCCACCTCCGACGAGCCGAAGACGCCGACCAGCGCTGGCAGGAAACAGAAGCGGAAGTCTGCCGCCGCCGCCGCGTCCGTTGTCGAGGTCACGCCACGCCACGCCGCCGCTCTCATCGGCGTCGCCAGCTTGTTTGAGACCTGCGCGTCGTTCCGCTCGGGCGCCATGCTGCTGCGTACGCTCTCCTCGTGCCGTGGTCTGGTCTGCCGATGCTGATGGTGATGCTGACCGCCTCGTTCTCGTTTGGTGTTGCGCTGTAGTCAAGGGCGAAAACAAGGACGGCGACGCTGTGATTGCGAGCACCGAGGCCCTGTGTCGCCCGGCCGTGCTCGGCGCCTCCGACGAGGTGTGCCAGGCGGTGCTCCAGTATGTGGCCGCCCTGCTCCGGTCCGAAGACTACCGGCCGTTCTTCCTCCTCACCCAGAAGCGTCAGGTGCTCCACCTTACACCGTGCCGCACGCACACACAACGCCGCGACCAACACCATAGCTGACATTCCAAACAAAACAGGAACATTTCCAGCGCCTGCTGCGGTCCATCTTCTCTCTCCCCTCGCCGTCGATCCTCATCCCGCTGTTCAAGCCGATCTACAAGACGCGCATCTTCGTGACTCACCTCCTGCCGCTCCTGCCTCAGTACTGCGAGGAGGTGGCCAAGGCCGGTCAGGGCCACGCCCTGCTGAGCCTCCTCAGCAACCTGCTCGCCGCCGACTCCATCTCCACCAGCGAGCGACTGCCACTGCCCGACCAGGGAGCCCAGGGAGCATTCCTGGCATTCCTCTTTTCCCACCTCGGCTGCGCCGACGCGTCGCAGAAGAGGCGGGCCACCACGAAGGAGGTGTGGGCGCAGTGGGTCGTCGTGCGCCTCGTGCCGTGCCTCGATCTGGCCGCGCAGCCGCAGCTTCACGCCAAGTTTGCCGACGCCCTGCGCGGCCTGCTGGACCGCCTCAGCGCCTCATCGCACACCGGGCTGCCCACCAAGCGCCGGTTCCTGCTGCTCAACTACATCATCGCCTCCCTGGCCGAGCTCACCATGAACCAGGACAGCGCCGCCGGTACTACTCTGAGTTTCGACAACGGTTTCGAAACTCTTCTGAAAACTATTTCGTGCGATGGCTGACATGGCTGGCTCGTGCAGTGCCCGATCTGGTCGCGCTGTGGCCCAAGGTCCAGGAGACGCTCAAGATCGCGCCCACCAACCCACTGCTTCTGCAGGGCGTGCAGCACTTCTTCAGCGCGCTCATCCAAGCGTACGCCCCTTCCCCCCCCCACTACTCTCGCACCAGGCCACGCTAGCATGGGCGCAACTCACACTCCCCTTCGCTGCTCCACCACACGACTGCAGTCGTGATACGGCCAAGGAGGAGGGCAAGAAGGGCGACTGGGAGGCGCAGGTTACGCAGCTCCTCAGCTGGGACTCGCTGCGCGAGCTCCTGCCCGTGGTGGCGCACAACGTCGCCCACTCCGACTCGGCCGTGCGGCGTGCCACCCTTTCCATCCTCTCCCACTTCACCGTCCCCATGCCCGAGGACGCCCCCAACGTACGCCACGCAACCACCCTATTTATTTATTCTTTGTAATTAATAATTAGGATGATTTTTGTATTATTATTATTATTATTTGTTTACTAATTTACTCACGCGGGGGTGTCGATGCAGTTGCTGGTGGTGATGTGCGAGGCGGAGCACGTCGAGCCGTCGGTGCAGACCGGCCGCGAGATGACCCTGCTCATGCGCCGCGTCCTCCGCACGGCCGTGTCGTCGGTCTCGTCGCAGATCCCCAAGGAGATCCGCAAGTTGGTGCCCCACTTCTTCGTCGGTCGCCTGCGGCTGCCCTTCTCGATGGCGTGGGACGCCGCCGTGGAGGCCCTCGCCGAGCTGGCGGGCCACAACATCGACATCCTCTGGCCCATCCTCGAGACCAACCTCACCCAGGCCATCGCTGCGAGTACGATCTCGAGATCGCACCTCATTTACCCCGCCACTGGCCAGTCGCTGACGTGTGTGTGTGTGGCCACAGCTGTCGCTGCGCCTGAAGCTGGCGCAGACGACGCGGCGATGGAGATCGACGTGGACGACGGTGAGGTCGAGGAGGAGGAGGAAGAGGAGGACTCCGACGCTGAAATCGCGGAGCTGGACGCGGCGGCCGAGGTCGAGAGCCGCACCACCGACGCGCTCACCTTCTGCGATCTCCTGTTCCGCACCCTCTGCCAGGTCCCGGCCATCGTCGCCAAGCGCTCCAAGGTGAGCCCCCCCCCCCAGTCCCCCAAAGTAGCTGCGCTCGTTTCCGCCTGTGCACACTCAGCCCTGATCGTGTGACTCAACACGCACAATCTTGTACAGGACGTGGTGCCGTTGTTCTTCCGCTTCCTGTGGGAGCGCTACGACCGGCTGTTCCCGCCGACGGTCTTCCCGCCCAACTACCCGCTCATGCCCGCCGCCGTCGAGGTCAAGCAGGAGACCGAGACCGTCGACAACGAAACTGGCGACAATGACGAAGAAGACGACAACGAAGAAGACGGTGAGGGCGAAGAGGAAGAGGGACAGGCCCAAAAGGGGAAGCGAAGGAGGCGCGGACCCGACGAGCGGGGCGGCAGGAAGGCCGCGCGGCGCATTCTCGAGAACTTCCTCAAGGTGTTCGCTTCGATCTCGTCGCGCAAGATCCACGAGGCCGACAAGGTCAAGGCCGCGGTGATCCGGCTGCTGGCCCGCAGCGAGACCCAGACCCAGCGGCTGGCCGTGGAGTGCCTGGCCGGCTGGGGCGAGGCCCACCTCAACTCCTACAAGGAGACCATCCTCAAGCTCATCGACGAGAAGTCGTGGCGCAATGAGATGACCCTCTTCTCCCTCGACGAAGGTATGCCACGTTACCCTTCACGTGTGTGCGTGTCGTGTGTGTTGCAGACACTCACGGCCGGGTGACTGTGCAGAGACGGGCCACATTGAACGGCGCCACCGCGCGAGTCTCATTCCGCTGCTGATCCCGATCCTGTGCGCCAAGCTCCTGTCGGGCAAGGGCAAGAGCAAGGAGAACGCGGAGGCCAGGCGCGGCGCGGTGTTCTCCTACGTCGGCGGACTGACCGACCCCGAGCTGGTCCTCTTCCTCGACTTCCTCCTCCAGCCCTTCCTGCGCTCGCTCGCCGAGGTGGGCGACCCCTGCGCTTCGGCCTTGGCCGGCAAAACCGAGGTACGCACACGAACCACCGCACACCGCACACCGCACACGCACGCTTGGAGTAACATGAGCGTCGTATGAATGTAGGAGGTGGAGGCGGCTGCTGCGTGCATGGCCCGCGTGCCGGTGTCGCGCCAAGTGGGTTTCCTGGGCGTATCGCGCCACATCTACAAGCAGCTGCCGCATCGCATCGCGCCGCACGTCGGGCGCCTGTTCAGCCTCACCCTCCTGCTGTTGGCCAACTCGTACCGCATGACCAAGAGCCGCGACGGCAAGGAGGTCCGCAAGCTGGCACTCAAGGTATGCACCTCCATTTCTCGCCCCCGCATATCTTACATTCCTTCTCACTTACCGTCTGTCGTCTCTTGTTGCTGCGTGCAGAGGGTGGGCGACATCATGGAGCTGGTCCCGGCCGAGCTCGCCGGCGGCTACAAGCGCGAGACCGCGCTGCTCTTCCACTGCATCTCGGTCGATATCGCCAACCTCCCCGCGCGCTGCGGGCAGTCGTCGCCCATTCTCCGCTGCCTGGTCGTCCTGGCCTCGCAGCCGACGCTGGCCCCGCTCTTCGGGCTTCACACCGCGGCCGTGCCCCAGCTCATCCGGTGCTTCAGCGCGCCCGACCTCATCCCGGCCGTGCTCGTCCACCTGCTCACCGCCACCGAGTCCCTGCTGGCCTACGCCCCGCAGCTCATCGCCCCGCACGTCGAGCTCCTGCTCGACCAGTTCGTCGCCGCGGGCCTGCGCAACCTGTGGGCCACGCTCCAGCGCCGCAAGCTGTCGCTACTGGCCGGCCTCGCCCACATGGCCACCACCAAGCACCAGTCCGAGCTGCTCCTCAAGGTGCTCGCCCCGCTGCTCCACGACCGCGCCATGAAGAAGATCGGCCGCGAGGGCCTCGAGTCCGTGCTGGGGCTCTACTCGGCCAAGGCCGCCATCGTGGGCCGCGAGCTCGCCCTCTACCTGCCCGCCTTCTCGTCGCTCGTCGCCACCGTGCCCTACCGCGACACCCGCCTCGCGCTGTTCGACGTCCTGCGGCGCACGGCCGCGCAGGCGCCCGAGCTGAAGATCGCCGAGGCCGTGACGTGGATCGAGGAGACCAGCGCCTACTCGACCACCGAGGTCGGGGCCTTCGACTACACCCGGCGCCAGCAGGCCTACAAGCAGTTCGACGAGGGCCAGTGCGACGAGTGGGTCCTCCGGAGCGGCGTCGACGCCGCGTCGCTGGTGGCCAATGCGCTGCTCTTCTCCCTGGCCGACGAGGACTCGGCCATCCGCGAACCGGCCTCGCACGCCCTCTCCCGCTTCCTCGCCGTCATCACCCAGAAGGGCAACGAGCAGCTCCAGCACATCGGTAAGTGTCATCGTGAGTGCGGTGAGCGTGTGCGGTGTGTGCGGTGAGCTAAGGTGTGTGGTGTGTGCGGCGTTTTTACCTGCCAGGTAACAAGACGATCCTGCCGCTGCTGAACAAGTACGCGACGGGCGTGCACAAGTACCTGCGCAAGCACGCGCTCCAGCTGCTGCGCGACTACGCAGTGATAACGCCCGAGTCGGCCTACGCCGACCTGGTGGTGCTCAACACCGAAGTCGATAAGAAGGCCCAGATGAGCGAAGGGCTGCGCCAGGCGCTCGAGTCCGAGGACGAGGCCGAGGAGGAGTCGAAGGCGCCCAGGACCGTCAAGAACATCAACTCGATCTCGGGCGAGAAGGAGAGCCGGCGCGCGAGCAAGCGCGACAAGGACGTCAACTTCTTCGACGACGTGTTCCACGTCAAGCGCACGCGCGTGTTGAACGCCCTCCGCATGCTGCAGTCGCCGCAGATCCTGGCGCAGCTGAAGCCCGCCACCGTCGACCGCGTGCTCATTCCGTTCGTCTTCGCCGAGTTCGTCAAGTCCGTCCAGCCCGACGTACGTCGCCGCCACGCGCAACATTCCCCGCATACCGCACACGCTCTGATTGCTCACGACACACACGAC
>CDFN01057959.1:0-12970 GCA_000826445.1 Acanthamoeba quina | reverse complement strand
AATTCGTGCCGGCGGTGTGTGTTGTGTTCCCGCGGCCGCGAGTGGCCTGACACTGTTCCACGTTCTCACTTTGTTGTGGGACGCCCATTGGTGCGCTGGCGCGTGCAGGGAGCGGCCGTGTAAACGATGCAGTGCGTTGGGACGGCCGGACCATTGCGTCAACGTAGAGCGGAAGAAGCGGGGGCGGCCTCGAAAAAACCCCATTGAAGGCGAAGAGCTCCTCGAGAAGCGGGCACGCATCAATGAAGGTGAGCGCCTCCCCTCTGCCCGTCTTCACCTCCCTCTTCTTCCTTTTCTTCTCTGTGCCTCGAAAGCTCACTTCACGTTGCCCGCGTGCGTTGAGCAGAACACCCTACGAGAACAGATGGTGATGGCGGAGCCCACAGCGGCAACGCTACGACGTTTCATCCCTCTTTTCCGGGCATTCCACTCCAGCAGCAGGCCTATCACTCGCTGTTCCCTCAATCGTCGTCTCCTTCAGACTCGCCTCACTCGTCGCCGCCGTCTTCCTCTTCGTCCGCTTCTTCCTCTTCTCCCCTCGACGTGGAGCACCACATCGAGTCTGCTGGCTTCGCCGCCGCGAGGCGCCACCGCCACCAACACAACAACAACCACAACGACAGCCGGCATCACAGCCACCACAGCCAGCACCGAAACCACAGCAGCCGGCACGCGCACAGTGACAGGCGCAGCAGAGAGAGCGATGGCGAGGAAGAGCCGACGAACGTCAGAATGCTGATCGACGAAATGCGAGAGTTGCGGAAGGAGAACAGGGTGCTCAACGAAAAGTTGGCCTTCTTCTGCGAGAAGGTCGACCGCCGGCTCTCGTCAAGCGAGCGCAAGATCGATTCGCTGTCGATCACGCTCACGACGGCCACCACCTCCGCCGCACCGTTCATCTCCCCGTGGTCCTCGTCTCCTCCCTCTTTCTCGGCCTCCCCGCTCTACATTCGCAAGGAGATCCTCAAGGACCTCCCGTTTCTTCTCGATTACGACATCATCTCCGAACAGGTGCCGTTTCTCATCGATGACCTTCGGTACGCGGCTCTGCTGTTCTGTTCCACATCTGGGCCCAAGTTGTGTCCGTGTGCTCATCGGCTGTTGTTGGGGCTGTCAACAGGAAAGCGTTCATCGTGAGAAGGATCTTTGATCCAACCCCGGAGGAGGACCTCACGGTGCCGGTGACCACCTATGCCAACCCGGCTTGCTGTGCTCTTCTGGGCACCCTCCTGGTATGAATCTCTCTTAGTGTGTGAGCGTCTCGGCGGGGTTCGGCAGTTGTAATTGCTGACGCACGCACGATGTTGTCCGTTATGTAGCACGAGCTGGTGGGCGCCCCATGCTGGTTTGCGTTGGAGCAGCCGATCAGGGCCTACCTGACCGCGAAATCCGACAAGCCCGTTGGCGATATCTTCCTCAACGCCGTCACGCGCAAGGGCAACCGCAAGCGCCTTCTCAGACTCTTCTCCCGCAACCAGGTCTTCTACAACGCCAAAGGAAATGTACGTCGCAACCCTGCCGCCACGAAGCAATTCCACCATCTTTATCAAGATCACAGTGCGTTGACTGATCACTTTTTCGTGACGCAGGCCAAGTGGTGGATCTCCATCATTGACAAGACCGAGGAGCTGCCCCCGACCGCGCAGCCTGACAGCAACAAGATCGCCCTCATTCTCAACCGTAATCGGCGCGGCGGTGCCACCCTCAGTCTGGTGCCGAAGGACGGAGAGGCAGAAGACGACGACGGCGCCGAGAACACACCCGCGGTGTCCACGTCCCCGTCATCTTCGGCGAGCTCCCCTTCCTCGTCATCTACCATGCCAGCCTCTACCATCACCACGATATCGTCTCTCTCCAACACCCCGCTTGCCCTGTCGTCGTCTGCTCGCACGATCACAACGCCGTCTTCCTTCGCCGCCACGGCCAACTTCTTCAACCCGGCCTGTGCCACCTTCTCTTCGCCTTTCATCTCCACCTCATCTCTCGCTCCCGCACCCTCGCCCTCGTCCTCCTTCTCGAGCCTGCTCTACACCTCCGGTCTGTCGGGCCTCATAGGAGCGCCGATCGGCGAGCTCTCCGACTTCGCCGGCAGCATAGCCGGCGGTGGCACTCGCGCAAACACAGGCGGCGAGCGCAACGAACCCTTGGACCAGGAGCTGCAGGAGTTGTGGGCGCTCCTCGCTCCGAGTGAACGGGAACCAACCCCCATGTGATCATGTACAGTCGACATTCATCGCTTCACAAGTGTAAACAAGAACTACAAAGCAGGGAACATCAAGATCGACCCCCCCCCCCGTCCACGGTCACGCTCGTGCCCTCTGTCGCGAAGTTTGGTGAACAAGGAGCGAAAAGAAAATTGCGGAATGCCAGGCATTTCAGCAGAAGGCCAGCAACGCGAGCTGGAAAAAGAGACAAGCAGTGGTCACGAGGCTGCATTAGCCATCAGATCGTCTTTGATCGACTACGTGGGGGACGTTGAGGCCGCAGTGGAAGAGGCTGGGGCGTGAGAGATGGCGGACGCAAAGGAGGAAGATCGGATTAGACAGGAATTAGAGAATGGCGGCAACGACGACGACACCCAGCAGCGCTCAGCGACAGAAGGGAAGACCTCTCACTCCAACGAAGATGCGGGAGTAGAGGCTAAGGCCAAGGACGCGCAACCATTGGAAGAGTTGCCATCACCGAGGAATGGAAAGACACCCAGACCTGGGGGAAGAGATGAAGATGCGACGGGAGAAGACGATAAGGGAAAGGAAAAGGAAGAGGCGAAAGGAGCGAAGGCCACGAAGACGCCCACAGGCAACTCTTCGATGGCCAATACCAATGCGGCCAGGGCGTACGCCAACAGCAAGAGCCGCGCGAATGCCTACGCAGACAAGGATGATCTTCGTCGCTACTACACCGCCATTGATCGCAACCTGCGCGATGGTACACCAGGCTGGGGCAAACCGGGGGGGGGGGCTCTTTATTGCTTTTTTGATAAAGAATGGGAAAATCGAAAAATCGAAGTTATTGCAGGATCAACACGTGTGGGCCTGAGCAAGTGTTGATGGTCGCAATCTTCTGACACTTCCGCCGTGCACACGACAGAGCACATGCCAAGCAGGCCGCTCCAGCTGGCCGAGGAGGCACTTCGCAGTGTGCTTGACGAAACGGTCGAGAGCGTAGAGCATCTCAACTACTTCATCCGTTTCGCTCTGCCCAAGATCGTCAAGAGCCTTCTAATTCGGAGGTACGCACGCTTACCCACTGCGGCTTGCTACTGATTATCGAGCCCACGAGTGTCTGCACGCGTTGCTCTCGTCGAGAATGCACCCACTCACTCTCACACTCCACAGAGACCTGAGTGGGAACATCAGGGTCCACTTCAACAACTACCTCATCCGTACTTTTGACGTGATTCTTGAGTTCATGCATCAAGGTCCTTCTCCCCGTCTTTGTTCTTATTCTGCAAGGTCTTGCTTATTGACATTGCCTCAACCTCCTCCTCCCTCCCTCCCTCTCTTTCGCACACTCACAGACATCAAAGAAGTGGCGCAAGTCCTCTGTATTTTGACTCAGCCCGATCAGGACTTCTACCAGCTCTCCAAGCGACCCGACAAGGAGCACTACCCGAAGATCATGGAGAAGGTCCACGAGGTACGTCGCCGCGCCGTGCACTCGTCCCTCCCTTCCTTACGAATCCGGACCGGCTCCGATCGATTGTCGTTTGTTCCTCGGTGGGCGCCGACTTGCACTCATTGCTGCGCTGTGTCGTACGCCACAACAGTATTTTGCCAAGAACGAGGTGGTCCCTGCGAAGGACAGAGAGCTCTCTTGGCAGGGAGATTTTGTGTACATCAACCCGGTACGCAGCCTTTCCTTTTGACTCGTGTGTGATTGCCCTACAAATGTAAATGTGCAGCCCATCTGACCCGCTGCGTACTCGTCTAGAAAGGAGAGCCTCTTTCTACGCATTACCTGATCAGCGTGGAATATTTTGGCAAGCGAGGAGGCTTCGACGCCATCATGGACAGACTGCTCGACAAGGAGAACAAGCCCCCTCTGCCCGTAATCGAACTCCTCCTCCGGGCGATCGTCTATGTACGTCCTCCTCCGCTCTTCTTCTTCTGTTTTGCGAGCGCTCACGGTTGTGTTTTGCATGACGCGGACGGTTGCTCACCGCTTCATTTCACCTCGCCGTGTCACCGCAGACCAGCAAGGTCTTGCGAAGAGACTTTGTGAAGGAGTACGTGCCGAAGGTCCAGCAGGCCATCTTCCACCAGCTGTTGGAGGCGACGCAAGTGGAGATGAAGAAGGACGCCAAGACGTCCTTCAAGGACATCTCCAAGTCGCTGAAGGCTCTGCTGGGACTCATCATGCCGCCGGAGGAGATTGACAAGGTCATCGAAGGTACGGCAGCCGATCTTGACCGCCGCCAACTGGCCTTGGGCTGACCACCCTTCATTGTTTCGTCCTCTTGCCCCTCTAATTGTGTTTGTTCAGGCTTCAACTTGGACGCTGCGTTGATGTCTCTCAAGTCCAACGTGCTGGAGCGAAGGCTGAACGGCCTCAAGCTGATCAGGAAGATGATCGCCCGCGCGACACCCAAGGACGACAAGAAGTCTTCCCTGGCTTATTTTTGGAACAAGACCAAGCAGGTACCACAGCGCTCCGCCCCTTCTTCTCGTAAGCCCGAGGCCTGCCTGGCACGACTGTGACGTTAACGCTGCGTTTGCAGGCGACTGCTGCGGTGGCCACGGCCGCTGTGGCGCCGGGCTATGGCGGAGTAGCACAGGGCCAAGACGGCGAGAAGAAGGAGGTGGAGGAGAAGCCGATCGATCCCAACTTTGTTCTCTCGTGGTTGCTGGACAACGAAATCCTCAAGCTTCTCTTCACCAACACGCACGTGGAGCTCATCCGCCAGTCGCTGGGCATCCTCAACTTCCTCGTGAGCAAGAACAAGCTGGCCGTGGAGGACCTCGACATGCTCTGGGAAGCCTCTCTCGGGCGACACGAGTCCGAGAAGCGGGTCATTTTCGAGACCATCGTGAGCCTGGGCCAGAACCTGCCCTACAAGACCATCGGTACTCCTCGCAGAAGCCTCTTCGCAACACGCACGCCCATCTGGCTAACCAATCGTTGTCTTCTTTACTCAACAGACCACATTTTCTCGCGGATCATGGAGACGCCCATCAACGGGTACGACGCCGAGACCGTCATCCTGGTCCACGACTTCACGGTCATCGGCATCAAGGCCAACGTACGATCGTCAACCTCTGCTCGCTCGAGAACATTTCTCGCTTGCCGTCTTTCTTCTTTGCTGACCTCTTGGGATGGCACACAGAACTCGGGGAAGAAGAACTGGTACGGCATGGACGTCCTGTGGAAGTTGGCCATGCAAAAGGGCGAGGGCATTCAGGACGCGTTGGCCACCTGTGCTTTTGACAACCTGGTCGAGCTGCTCAAGCTCGAACTTGTCGCGCCGGTGCGGACCACCTACACCGAGCGTTGTGCCGAGAACCTCATGAAGAGCGTCTGCATGCCCCAGTCTCTCGAGCTTCTCATCAAAATCGTCGGTACAGCGCCGACTCCTCCACACCCACTGCGTTAATGGTTTTGGTATTGATGACCTTTTGCTTTGTCCGATATTTGTGTTTGTGCGTTTTTTGCCTCGTGCAGAAACCAACCCCAAGAAGGGGAGGAAGAAGGTGGTGGACGCGCTGGCCCGCAAGTACAAGCTCCTCGATGCATTCTTTACCGACCTGCAGAAGTACAAGCGAGAGGTGCACAGTGCCGAGGTAAGCCTGCTCAGGCCTCGTGGTAAGGAGGGGGACCCCTTTGCGGTCGCTCACGCCATCTTTTGTCAAACGCGTGGTGTAGGAGAGCGAGGACGACGGAGGCAAGAAGAAGAAAAAGAAGAAGAAAAACAAGGGTCGCGTGGTCCTGATGCGCTACACACACATGCAACAGATCAAGATACGGCTTTCGTTCCTCGAGTTCCTGCTCGTCAACTCGTCGTCCACCTTGACGGCTGCCCAGGTACCTTTCGAGCTCGCAGACACTCTCCGCTCGCCCTTTCCCAACGCTTTCCCTTTGTCACGGCCCCAGGTCGACGTGCTCTGGGACAACTTGATCACGAACGCTCTCGTCCCCGAAGAGCGAGAGGCCTGTTTCGCGTGGCTGGAGAAGTCCAGCGCCAACAAGCCCGATGGCTTTGTGGTGCGTAGCTGGCTTCACATTTATGCCAGAGAAAGTACCCTCTTATGTTTCTGTCGCTCGGTTCAACAGGCATTCGACGAGTCGGTCATCCAGCACCTGTTCGTGGACAAGATGGCGCAGATGGACTGCACGCTCCTCAACCAGGCAGGTTTCAACGTGTTCCACCGCTATTTCTTGGCCATCAACGAAAAGAAGGACAGGCTCAAGCGAGTGGACAAGGCCACCGACGAGCTGTACGTGGCCTCGCCCGACCTCATCGGCATCGACAACCTCTGGCAGATTGCGCTCGACGCTCAAGACGTCGAGGTGTCCCAGGCGGCCATTCGTACCCTCAACGAGTTGCACCAAAACGTACGCCACGTGTGGTCTGCGTTTCACCACCGCGCATACAGTGTGCTCACTGCCAGCTCTTTGCAGGTGAGCGGCGAAAGCCTGAAGGCCAAGGTGGGCAAGATCCGGGAGGCCTACATCGGCGCGGCGATGTCACATCTGTCGAAGGAGGCCGCCACACTGAAGCCCGACTCTCCTGCTCCTCTTGGTTCGCAGCAGCGCATTCAGCGATGTCTCACCCTTCTCAAGGTTAATTCTCCCCTCCCTCCATGTAGGGTTGCGTGTATGTGTGTCCTCACCCACCCCTTTGGGTAATGCGGCGCAGACCTTTGTGGAAGACTTCGACGCCCGCGGTCGCAAGGCAGCGGCAGTTAGCGCGGCTACGAGCGCGGCCTCTGCCGCCCAGGCGGGTGCCCCCGCGCAGGCTGGCGGCACCGTAAGCGGACCCAGCGGCACCCTTGTGACGCGCCGAGGCGCCGACATGGGTCCGCCGATCTCGTTCTACGTAAAGACTGACCTCAAGCCCTCCTTCACGGTGCACCTGAGGAGCCGCGACACGCTGGGCGCACTCAAGCGCAAGGTGAGCCAGATTGTCGAGCGCCCGCCCGAGCTGCTATCGGTCTTCATCTTCGAGACGCGCGAGCTGCATGACGACGACAAAACCTTCTACGGTACCTCGTCCTCGCAACCGTTTGATTACGTTTACGATTGGGCAGGAGGCTCATCCTTTCTGTTGTGCGCTGGCCCGCAGAGTACAAGATCGGAGATGGATACACGATTTTCGTCAAGCTGCGCGAGCGCGTGGGCGAGGTGAGAAAGAAGCCCAAGAAGAGCAAGAGCGCCGACACCAAGGGCAAGAAGCCCGGTGGACAGAGCTCCGTCGTACAGGAGGAGGTCAACGAGGGCGTGCCGATCGACGCCCTCATTTTCGAGTTCCTGCAGACGCAGCTGGGCGCGCTCGGACTGCAGACCAATCGCCACATGACCGTCGTCTCGGCGCCCAACGCGCAGCCTACCACCATGATGGGCAGCGTTGCCAATGCCATCGGTATGGGTACCACTTCGTCGTCGCTGTCGCCCGCCGCCGCGGCCTCCTCGTCCACCCTCACCGCCGACAAGAAGAAGAGCAGCAAGAGCGCGTCGTCGGAGGTGCGTTCTTCCTTCCTCTTCCCCTCTTTAATTCGCATCATCGAAGCAGCGGTACTGATCGGCGGTGTTCGGAAACCAAACAACAGACTTTGAACAAGGCCAAGGCCGAGAGCGTGCACCACCCGGCGCGGATCCTGGCGAGCGAGGGCAACTTCGATCGTCTGTACGATCTTCTGGACTACGGCAACGATATCGGCCGCCAGGTGTGGGAGCTGATGAACCTGCTCCCCACGAACCAAAAGATCCTGCAGCAATTCAGGAGTGTCGGCACGTGCCCCCGCCCCGCCCTCTTCCCATTGCTCTCACTTCTCGTTGGCGCCCGGCTTTTACTCATTGATCGGTTGGTTGGTTGATTATTAGGCGCCGATGTTGATTGGGATGCGCTGTTCAACCCCAAGCACTTGTACAAGCTGATCTACTCGCTCGATGTTGTGGGCAAGCTGATCACCCCTCTCGATAGCGACTCGGTACATATACGGCACCGCTACTGCGCTGCGCGGCACGTCGTACCAACTCGCTCATCTCCGTGTGCACGTGGAACAGAGCACGGTCGACGTCGAGAGCATCGGCAGATTTGTATCGCTGGGCGGAGGCAAGCACCTGGTGCGCCTTTTCATGTCCATCGAAAACGATCCCTCGAACCCCGGCCAGCGCGCCGTGTTTGCCTCTCTCCTGCGTATCATCAATGCGATCACGCTCAGCGGTTCGTCCACTGCCCCTCCTCCCCATCCAACTCCTCCTTTGGTGTCGTAACCGTCGGCCCGCTCATGATTCCTTCGTGCGTTCACCAGGCAAAGAGCAAGAGGGAAGCAAGGCGCAGGTGAACCTGGAGCTCTTCGCCGATGTCAAGCTCAGCGAAATGGTGAACAAGCTGCTTCAAGTCATTTCATCCGCCGCAGGTACCCGGCTCACTTTACATCTCTCACCGCTTCCTGCTCGTTGCCTCGCAACTGACGCCGTTTGTGCGCTTTGATGCCGTTTTCAGCTGAGTCGAAGCAGGAGCCTCTGGAGAAGGAGGAGCCAACTGAGTCGCAGCGTCGCGACGACTCACTGTCGGCCTCGCCGACCGTGGAAGTCGGAGGCGCCGAGACCGTGATCGCCACACCCTCGGCCACCCTTCCGTCGCCGCGATCGCCCCTCGACAATTCCACCGCCCTCAGCTCGGGCGAGGTCGTCAAGCACGCCCTGGACCTCCTCGTCACCTTTGTCATCGCCAAGGTGCCGCTCCTCCCTCCCAATGTACATTTCGCATCACGCCAGGCACTCACCACACGATGTCATCGAGCAGGTGGAGCTGTTGGAGCAGTTGTACGACTACGAGAAGCAGGACGGGTGGGTGGAGCGGCTGCTGTTGGCCGCGCCCGTGCGCAAGATCCGGCAGGCCGCGGCCGACGACATGCTCCGCCTCTCGCAGCAGGTCGAGAGCGAGGCCCTCCAGAAGCTCGGAGCCGAGCCGCCCGCCAAGCACTTCCTCGAGGCCCTCCTGTCCATCTTGCCCGGCATCACCTCCTACTCAGCCACCTGCCAGCAGGTACCACTAGACCCTCGAACTTACCGCCTCACTGTCACTTTTCCTCTTTTCTTTTTTTTTCTTTTTTTTTTTGTCTCGCGTGTGAATGGACTGATGGTTCGGATGGGTGGTACTAGTACTTCTCGCTGTTGCGCGGCCTGCTGAAGAACGACAAGGCCGGCGTAGACGCCCAGATGGCGGGCAAGCTGCTCCACGACCTGCTCCTCCAGATCCGACTCGCGCCAGTTCGTGAGGTGCGCCTGACATACTCGCACTTTGAGAGCCTCGCCGCCCTGAATGGCTGAGCTTCCACACTCTGTCTTGTCTCCAAAACAACAGAGCTCCGGCAATGGACCTGTCGATGAGGTCATCATCGGAATGCTGGGAATCGTCCGCGGTCTCATTCGCAAATACCCGGAGCTCAAGTCGGAGTGCACCAAGGACAAGTACGCTCGGCCTCTCCGTCACCCATTCGAAATCGTGTGCAGGTCTATTGCCCCTTTTTGCAGTGCTGATCCCCTCGTGTGCGTATGGGCGCGGTGCAGGGGCGGGCTTGTGGGCCAAGTGTTCGAGCAGTGTCTCTTTGCCTTGCCCACGGCGGAGGAGCACGGACCCACCGCGCCTCCCAAGTGCAAGACTGTCGAATCTCGCACAGCGGCGTTCTCGCTCCTCACTGAACTGGTGCGCTTCCCAAGACCGACTTTGGCCGGTTGTTATCGCTGCCTCTCACATGGCGTTGGCGTTGCACTTCACGACAGGCCAAGGACAATGAGGAGTGCTTCCGCGAGCTCGTCGCACTCTTGAACTCTCAGCTCAACAAGGGTGCGCACCCCCACCCAGTCCCTACCTTCACCCTCCCTCGCACAAGGGCCTCACCTCCTTCCCCATCACGCAGTTGAGCCCAATGGCTGGTGGATGGTGGGTGGTCGCTTGCCGCGAAGCAAGTACGGCTACGTGGGCCTGCAGAACCAGGGCGCGACGTGCTACATGAACTCCCTCATGCAGCAGCTCTTCCTCATCCCGCGCTTCAGGCAGGGCATCCTTCTCGGTACGCCCCTCTCTCCTGCGGCACGTTGGCGCGCGAGGCGAGGGTGAGCGACTTACAAGTGGCTGATCTTCCGTTCATCGCAGCCGACGACAACTCGGCGGACAAGAGCGATTCTCTGCTGTACCAGATGCAAGTGCTCTTCTCCAACCTGATGAAGAGCGTCAAGCGTTATTACGACACCATCGAGTTCTGCGCGGCGTACAAGGTTCGTTTTTCTCTGTCTTCCCCTTTCCCCCTCCCCGCCACTCGGTGCCACGCTCACCGCCGCGCACCTGGTGCTCTGTACGCGCAGGACTATGACGGCAAGCCTGTGAACACGGGACAGCAAATGGATGCCAACGAGTTCTTCAACAACCTGTTCGCCAAGCTGGAGGACCACCTCAAGGGATCCGAGGAAGAAAAGCTCCTGAGCGATGTGTTCGGCGGCGAGCTCTCGAATCAGCTCATCCCCAAGGAGTGCACCCATCGGTCCGAGCGGCTGGAGCCCTTCTACAGCTTGTCGATCGAAATCAAGAACAAGAAGGACATCGAGGAGTCGCTCAAGCTGTTCATCGCTGGCGAGATGCTCCAGGGCGAGAACAAGTACAAGTGCGAGATTTGCCAGAAGGGCCGCGACACCCTGAAGCGGTGTTGCATTGCGGTACGACCCTCTCGCCGCGCTCTCCGTTGTCGCCCGCAACGTAATTGTATCAGTTTCACACACGCGCCAACACACTCACCACCAACTCGACGCCCGGCACAACGCGGCATCAACATCGCTGCTACAGAAACTGCCGCGCATCATGATGCTGCATCTCAAGCGCTTCGAGTTCGATCTGGAGAAGATGCGGAACGTCAAGTTGAACGATCGCTGCGAGTTCCCGATGTCGCTCAACATGGAGCCCTATACGAAGGAGTACATCGGCCGGCAGGAGCTGGACGCTGCCAACCTGCGCATGAGCCAGGACCGAGACGACGACGACGTGCCTCGCTACCCGCCCGAATACTATGAGTACCAGCTGGTGGGCATCGTGGTGCACCAGGGCAGCGCTGATTCGGGTCACTACTACTCGTTCATCAAGGTACATATCACACCTGCGCCGAACACAAAAAGGCAAAGGCGTAATGCATCTGATGGTTCATGGCTAACGCTTGCACCCATATTAACGACACAGGAGCGCGTACCGTTGGAAGAGTCGCGAGAGGCGGCATGGTTCGAGTTCAACGACACCAACGTGATTCCGTTCAGCGCGGATCGTATCCCCTATGAGTGCTTCGGCGGCGAGGAGGAGGTGATGGTCTACGATCGGGAGAAGGGCACGGCCAAGAAGGCCATGCGCCCGAAGATCAACAATGCCTACATCCTCGTCTACGAGCGTAAGGACGTTGACCTCAACGACTGGGGTACGCCCCTTATCCTCCGGCTATGTGCTGTGGTGCGTGCGCGTGTGCCAATGAACTCAATCCTGCGCATTTGTGATGCCTGTGTCTCAACAGCGAAGCGGCAGCTCGAGAAGGAAGAGAGGAAGAAGGGCAAGAGGCGCGACAAGACGGAGCCGTCGGATTCCAACGAGAAGGGCGGTGATACCAACAAGGCCGCCGACCAGGAGAGCGACGACGAAGCGGCAGTCGGCGGCGTGGCGGACAACAGCGGAAACGAGTCCGAGGATTCGCGCTCGGAGCCTTTCATGACCCCGTCCCACTCGGCCTCGTCGCTGGTCGACATCGAGAACGCGGCCGCCATGATGAGCCCCAAGGGCGAGCGCGACGACAAGAAGGAGGAGACCCGGCCCGAGTCACCGGAGAACGGTCCCGGAACCAACGGCGACGAAGGCAACAAGCACGAGGGCGCGGCGACCGAGCTGGTGGTGGCTGTCTCGCAGGAGAAGCCTGCGTCGCCCGACGCCCAGCCGATGCCCGTGCAGCAGGTGTTCTCCGGCGGCGAGATGGCCAAGTCGCCATCCTTCCTCGCCCTGCTCTTCCTCGGCAAGCTGGCCAACGTTGTCAAGAAGAAGCAACGGTTCGTCTCCGCACACGCTCGGTTGGTTGATGTGTGGCTGGTTCGTTTGATAGACCGTTACTTACTTGGTGTTGCTTGTTCCCCTCCCTCAACAGAGAGGAAGAGCTCAAGCGTCGCCGCGAACAGCAGAAGAGGTTCCGCCAGGGCCTGTCCTCCTCGATCATCCCGGAAGAGATCATGAACTATGTGTGGGAGGAGAACCGGGTATTTTTGACCGAGAAGTACGCTCACGACGATGACTTCCTCAAGGTGCGTTGCCCCGCCGCCCTAACCTGAAACGCGCCGCGCCCGCTGCAGCGATCAACCTTCCCGCACAGCATAGCTAAACTCGTGCACCACTCTAGTTTGTGTGGGACGTGACGCATCTCTACAACGGGACGGAAAACAAGGGCGAGCCGACCATGGCGACGGTCCAGTTCACCACGCGCTTCATGATCGAGATCGGGTCGCGCACCCGCACCGACTCCCACATGTTCGACGTTTGGGTGCAGCACCTGAAGCGGCTCTACACCGACAACCACGAGGCGTGCCGCTGGCTCCTGGCCATGCTGAGCAAGGACGACGACAAGTTCGTGTCGCTCCTGCTGCACTGCCCCATGGAACGGGTCCGACGTGCCTTCGCCTCAGTCATCCTGCACGCCATGCACCAGCTTCTCCCGCAGGAGCGACACCTCTACCCGCGCTACATAGCCATGGTAACCATGACCTCGCTTGTGATGTGTAGTCGTGTGTG
>CDFN01057928.1:7035-19244 GCA_000826445.1 Acanthamoeba quina | reverse complement strand
TCAGCCTATTCTTCCCCTTTGACGGACAAGTTAGAGTTCCCTGTGGCTTTGCTCTGAGCTTCGTGCTCGCACCAGGTCCGTGGCCACCATACACACACTTTGTCATCAGGGTGCCGGGAAAATTCTAGTATTGTCCATCCACCCAAGCACCCCAGAGGCGGAGAAAGACGCCCTCCCACCGCACCTCACGGCTAACTCCTCGTTGGCCCCCTATTTATTCCTTTCCCGCAGACTCTTCTTCAACAACTCCCTCACTCGTCACGTCAGCTGCCCCAAGGCTTTCGCTGCAGCAGCACGCACAACCCCAGGAGTTGAAATCTGTACACGCACCCGCATCTATAGATCGGATAGCAGAGACTCGCGCTAGGAGCCACACAACGACAGCAGCAGCAGCACAAAGATGCAGGGACAGACGGATGACGACCGCTCGCTGCACTCGAACGACCCGCGGTGGGGCGATTTGGAGATGGCAGACATGGAAAGTGGGAGGACCGGAGGAGGATCTTCGATTGAGGGGTCAGACGTCGATGAAAGCTCGATGAACAGCACCAAGGCCCTCAAGGGAAAGAAGGGCAACACGTCGGGCACTGAAGACGAGGCCTACGACGTGGACATGGAGGGGGACGACGAGTACGGCGACGCAGCGGAGCTGTCGTGGAAGGATCTGAAGGTCACATCGCCAGACGGTAAGAAGGTGCTTCTTTCAGAGGCCTGCGGACGCGTCAAGGGCCGATTCCTCGCTATCATGGGCCCCAGCGGTGCTGGCAAGGTACTTAATCTCACCATCTCCTGCCTTCATTTCCAAGGGCTGGTCCCTCCGTACGCAAATTTCAAACCGCATCTGAGAAACGCGGAACGTCGACAGTAACTATTCATGGCTTTTGGGCCATGCGCTGACTTGACTTTGGCCGTTCTTTGTGGACACCACCCACATAGACGAGCTTGATGAACATGCTCGCGTGCCGTCTGGCCAAGGCCAAGGGCAAGGGTGACCAAATGGTGGACGGTCAGAAGTACAACCGATCGTTTTTGAAGAAAGTGTCGGGCTACGTCATGCAGGTACTTGTCTCCGCTTCCTCTTGCGCATTGCCAGATGACATTCTCTCCTTCATTCGCACTAACGCATGATCCTACTACAACCAACAACCAACAACAACTAGGACGATCTGCTGTTCCCCGACCTCACGGTGAAGGAGACGCTGCGATATGCGGCGTTCCTGCGTCTTCCCGCCAAGATGAGCCGAGACGACAAGCTCAAGCGGGTGGACGAGGTCATTGTCAAGATCGGTCTCGAGCACTGCAAGAACACACCCGTAGGCAGTGCGTTGAAGAAGGGCATTTCCGGCGGAGAGCGCAAGCGTTTGTGCGTGGCCATGGAGCTTCTCATGAAGCCGCGTCTCCTCTTCCTGGACGAGCCCACCTCCGGTCTCGATGGCATCACCGCTCTCACCCTCTGCCGCATTCTGAGAGACCTCGCCCATTCCGAGAACTGCACCGTGGTGTGCACCATCCATCAGGTACATCTGCCCTCGTAAGAGTTCAGCTGAACGTGCGAACAAACACAGACTAACATACTCCTCCTCTCCAACCGTGCAGCCGGCCACTCAGATTTTCAACCTCTTCGACGATCTGATGATCCTGAAGAGCGGTAAGATCGTTTACCACGGCCCTGCCGACGAGGTGGTCAACCACTACGCAGAGGCCGGCTTCCCTTGCCCGGTGCACACCAACCCTGCCGATCACGTCTGTACGATTGCCCACATGCCTGCGCATTGGAAAACGGGGAAGGGAATGACAAGTCGCTCACCTACCGTGTGTGCGTGCGCGCAGTGGACGTGATCAGCCCTGCGAAGTTCACCGAGGAGGAAATACGAGAGGCCGATGAGAACGCCGAAAAGATTCGCCTGCTCTACACACCCCCGCACGTGGAGGATCCTCCCGAGAAGAAGAGAAAGAAGGACAAGAAGGACAAGGCGTTCCCCTCGAGGTACGCTTGAGCTGGCATTGGCCTGTGTGGAGATGTAGAAGGCGACTCAATTTCCAACTTGACTGACCACCCACCGTGTTCGCTTTTTGTTCTCTAGGCCCTCTTGGTTCTCGCAGGTGTGGTACCTGTTCCTCAGAGCGATGCAGAACGTGGTGCGCGCGAGGATGATCCTTTTTGCCCAGCTGGTCCAGACGATCATCTTCGGTATCTTGATCGGAACGGTGTTCCTCGACATCGGTAGAACCCAGGCCGGACAGAAGAAGAGGCTCTCCGTGCTGTTTTTCATCTGCATCAACCAGGGAGTCTTCAGCGCGCTCATTTTGATCAACTCATGTACGCCCACGTCACTACGCCCTGCTTCTATGTTGGTTCGCTTCTGACACGGGGCTCGCTCTACGTACAGTCCCTTCGGAACGATTGATTGTGTTACGAGAACGAGCATCGGGAGCGTACTACGTCTCGGCCTACTACGTCGCCAAGATGATGGCCGAGATGATCGTGCAGATGTTCTTCCCGCTGTTGTTCTCCTGCATCGTGTACTTCCTCGTCGGCTTCCAGGTACGACCCGATGCGCCTCACGTGACATCAGCGTGTCTCTCCTCTGACATGTGGTTCGTTTGACGGGCGCAGCATGATGCTGGCAAGTTCTTCATCTTCGTGTGCTTCATGGAGTTGTGTTCCCTCACCGCGACATCGCTTGCCCTGATGATCTCCACGTTCTGCCGCACGGTCACGCTGTCGATCACTATTCTGCCCCTGATTCTCGAGGTTTGTACTTCGACCTCCCTCCCCCCAATATCGCTTGTCCCGCACAAGTGTTTAACCTAAGCTCCTCGTCCGCTTGAATAGATTTGTCGCCTGTACGGTGGCTTCTTCCTTCCGCCCTCGAAGCTGCCGGCGTACTTCTCGTGGCTCGATGCTCTGAGCTTCGTCAAGTATTCTTATACTGGCATCGCCCTCAACGAACTCGAGGGTGCGCTTTTCTCCGCACGCATGTGCCTGAAACGGTTCGTTGACGTGCGTTGCTACAGGACTCGAGCTCTACTGCACCCCCGGCGAGCTTGTCAACGGCCAGTGTCCGATCACATCCGGTGCGCAGGTCATCAAGAGCGAGGGCTTCGACTATATCACCATCTGGGGATGTGCTCTGGTCCTCATCGCCATGATCATCTTCTTCCGTATCCTCGCCTTCGTCGGTCTACGCTGGGTCAAGGGCTAAGGCCTCGTCACTCAGACCAACCGTCCGGCTGTGTGGATCAGACGGCGTCAAGAGACAAGAGAACCCACACGCGCCACCAAGCCTCACGCTGCGGTGGCTAGGAAGCCTCCCACACACACACGAGCCGCGTTGAACTGACGCACCGGTTGCGTGGGACTGTAAACAAAAAAGAGACAACCCTTTTCCACCCCAATTTCTTTTCACTTTTCCTTCAGGTATTTATTTTTCCGTTCAATTTCTTTTCGCAGAAACCGTGCTGGCATTGTTGGCGTGCCGACAAATCGGCCAATGGGGATATGAGGCGTTGCGAAGTGCCGCAGCACCAAATTTCGCGCGTGCGACGGGTTGCAGTATCAAGATTCGTCGCCGACCGATACCAATCAACAAAATCGGCCGAAGAAGACTTACCGCATACTCCAACAGCTTCCAGCCCGCGCAGTGCAGCAGAAGAAGATGAAGAGCAGCTTGATTGTAGCTGTACTCCTTGGCCTTGTGGTCGTTATGGCATCGGCTCACGGCGGCCACCACGGCAAGGGTGCTCATGGCCACCACGACGGCGCTGCCAAGGAGAGCTCCCACAAGCTCACCTGCAGCTACAAGAACACCAAGGGCCACCTCTTCGACCTCAGCCGCCTTTCGTCGTACGTCATCGAACCATGGGAGCTATAATGAGTTTGAATGCTGGTGAATGCCGTCGATTGCCCGGTTCTCAACTTATCCCCTTCTATTTGAATCCACAGGAAGGATCTCCTCGTGAAGGACCTGGTGGGCGGTTCTACCTACCACTTCAACCCCTGTGGTTCCGTGCACGCGAGCCAGTGCCCCTCGGGTGCGGCCGTTTGCGAAATCACCCGCATGGGCCAGGCCATCTCGCACGGTCTTGCCTCGGACGCCCACTGGGCCGACGGTGGTACGACGATTCGACATTCTTTCTTCCTCATCTTATGCCTCGCCGTAACTCACGCGGTTCATCCTTTCTTCCGTCTGTCTTAGTCGAGTCTGGTGCTTCGCTTGAGGTCACCTACGGCAGCGGCGAGATGTGCTCCGATGGCGTGCACCGCAAGACGGTCGTCGAGATGCGCTGCCTGCACTCCTCTGACCCCAACACCAGCCCCAGCTTCCTGATGGGCGTCATCAAGGACGAGTGCGCCCTCAAGCTCATCGTCGAGTCGCCTCTCGCCTGCGACGTGGAGGGTACGTGCTCTGCGGCCACCGAGCCCCGCTTCTCCTGTGCCTCTCTTTCTCTTCCAACCCGACTGACGGTGTGCACCCTTCGCCCTTATCGCCCTTAGCTATCTGCTCCGCCGTCGTGAACGAGGCCACCTGTAACGCCAACAGCGACCTGTGCGACTGGAAGGCCGGCCACTGCGTGCCGACCGATGGCCACCACACCATGTGGAGCTCGCGCCAGCGCGTGGTCACCTTCGCCATCTCGGCCCTCATCGGCTTCACCGCCGTTGTCTTCCTTTGCTGCTCCGTCACCTGCGCCTGCATCGCCTGCCGCCGCGCCGCCCAGCGCAGGAAGCTGCGCCGCAGCCTGCCCACTTACAAGAAGGCCAAGAAGGTTAGCGACAAGAAGAACAAGAAGGTCGCCGCCGAGGAGCTCAGCCTCATCACCCCCGAGACCCCCTACGAGAGCGCCCCCGCGCCCGAGGCCCAGGTCTACCCCTTCCAGCAGTACGTCTTGCACCAGGCCGCCGACGGTTCCTTCGTGCCCTTCCCCGTCCACATGCCCATGTCCGTGCAGCCCCACGGCGTCCCGCCCCACGCCTACTCCTACCCCATGGTGCAGATGATGCCCGCCTTCCACCTGCAGCACCAGCCTCAGCAGTAAGCCCCACACCGGGCCTCCCGCCCCCCTCACCTCGCCCAGCGCTCCAGCTTACCACTGCCGCGCCCAGCAGCTTCCCCCTTTGAACATAAACTTGTTTGTAGAAACGGCCCGCAGGACAGCAGTAGCGCCGCACCACCCGGGTGTCGATTTTTGGGAATGGGTGCCCCTAAACGGCCATGAGACACGAAGACCCACGGGNNGGGGGGTAGAGCTGAACACACACACGACGCAGAGGAAGAAGAGCCATGGCGACTGTATCGGCGTTCACGGTGGCCTCTCTGCAGCTGGGGCTGGACTCGCTGGCCGAGCACGCCGGTCAGCTGGGCGGGGGCCTTGGCCAGGAGGCCGGGCCCATTTTGGAGGGCTTCCTCGCAGCCACAGAGATCCTCATTGAGTCGGCCGAGGAGGTGGCTACCTCGCAGGGGAACCCCACCCTGCGCGATGGGATCTTCGACTACGCGCGCAAGCTGCGACATCAATCCAACATACTGCAGGTTCACCCACACCCGCTCTCGGGCGCGCTACCATGAGCAGAGCTCTGACACAGCCTGAGCGATGTTCCAGGCTATCATGGCCGACTTAGAGAAGGGTGAAGGGGGCGACGTTCGTACCAAGGAAAGGGCGATCGATGCGTTGCGTACGATCGGCGAGCTCACGTCAGAGCTGATGGAGGTGGAGGAGGACACTGACCAAAAGAACCTGAACGACGCCACCACCGAGTGCGCCTCGGTACTGCTCCTTCTTCCTCTCTCTCTCCCTTTGCCAGCCCCGTGCTCATGCACCTGCCGTATGACTCTCGTAATCAGGCGGCCAAAGAGCTGGTGATCAAGGCTCTCCACTCTCCTGGCCAAGTTCATGGTATGGCCCTGCAGTTGGCACCAGGGCCATACCTCACCTCCACTCCACCTATAACCAGAGCCTACACGGGTGTTCGCCGTCAAGTCCGTTGCCTTGGTGCGGGTCCTGTCTAACATGGCTAGCAAATACCACATCACCGATGCCGACATCGCCGCGTACGCCCACCTGCTTCACAACAGTGCCAGCATTGGAGAGGACGGTGCTGATTTGTACCCTCTCCCCTCCAGGCAGTTGCGGTTGGTGAGCAATGCGATAGCAGGGGTCGCACCCAGTCTCATCAGCGCGGTGACGAACCCTGGAGCCCAAGAAGGCGATTCCCTGCTCAAGCACGTGCAGGCGCTCACCCAACACATTCAGCAGGCCCTTGCTATCAGTGCGCCCTTCCCCCATCTATGTTGTGGCTGTGAGCGGCAGCCGCAAGAGCGTGCGCAACAACAACGCTCATTGCTCAACCTCCCCCCACCCCTGCCGTATCAGTCCGGTCGGTGGGCAGTGCCAAGAAAGGAGCCAAGCTAGAGATACCACCGCAGCTTCTCGCCAAGCGGTACAGCTTCCCCCTGTCATCCGGCGGCTGTTTGGCTAACGTGATTGTTGTTCCCCCTCGAAAGCGAAACTGCCAGCGCTACGACCGGAAGGAGGAAGAAGACGATCGAAAGCGCCTCTCAAGGTTCAGCCTCCTCGCTCAGGGACCATCTTGCACGCACTGTCAGGTCCCAGGGACTCAACTTGGTTGCACAGGAATGGAGGTATTGCGGCGAGCCCGAGGGCTGACCCGCAACATGGACGTCCAAAAGGGAGTCGGGCAGGTGCTCGATATGGCGGCGTCCCCGTCCCCACGACAACCGGCCACTGCCGGGCCGCCCTCGGGGAGCGTTCAAACAAGCCCCGCCGTCAACAACTCCAACCCGCTTCATCAGCAGGACCCGGAGAAGGAACGGCTGCGGTACGCCGTGGAGCTGCTCAGGGCCGAAAACGACCGCCTGCGTGCCAAGCTGAGCCAGATCGCCGCTCTGGCCACGCCCTGACCGAGCCAGGATTGTTGTTGATAGGGCCGGCTGTGTCGACAAACCGCAACCGGACTTTGTCAGTTTTAATTGTTGCTTTTCTTGTGTTGGGTCTGTTTCGTTCTTACGGTGTGCTTCAGCTCGCAACCCCCCCCCCTACCCTCGGCCCAAATTGTGGAACGAGCCAACCATACCGTCGGCCCGCATTCTGCACCAAACCACTCACAGAAAAAAAGAAATGAAAAAGAACGAAGAAGGTACACCCCTCCGCCTCCCGCCCACGCCCTTTCTCTTCGTTCTTTTTTTCTCTGGTGCTCTCGCTTTCTGCAGTCTTCCTTCTCCGGGTCCTCCAGCGGAACTCCCGACCGCGGCACACGTGCCTTTCTTTTCTTTTTGGTGCGCCTGCTGATGGTCGGCCGTGGGCCCACGCACGCAGGTTCGCTGGCCCGACTCCAGGCGGCGTTTGCACAGCTGCAGACATCGGTCGACAGTGAGCGCGGGCGGCTCGAGGCCGACATCACGAAGCTGGAGGCCGAGCGGGAGCGCCTGCGGCGCGAGGTGGACGAGATCGGCGCCATCCGCCAAGAGTGGGGCGCGCTGATCAAGCTCAACGTCGGCGGGCGCACCTTCACCACCTCCAAGACCACCCTCACCCGCTACGACGACTCGCTGCTCGGCCGCATGTTCAGCGGACGACACGACCTCGCCAACGACGAAGAGGGCCGCGTCTTCATCGATCGCAACGGGGAGCTGTTCGAGCACGTGCTCGACTTCTTGCGCGAGGGCACGGCCTGGGTGGCGCCCGACGACGCCACGCTCATGCTGCGGCTCGAGAAGGAGTTCGACTACTTCCAGCTGCCGTTTAGCGTTGAGTCGCTGGCCGCCTCGCCGAGCCTGGCCCTGGTGCCGGTACAGACCGGCGGCGGCAGAGTTGAGCGCGAGCCGACCGCGCTCTTCGTGGTGGGCGGCCGCAACGACGAGGGCTCGCTGACGCTGGGCGTGGTGGAGCGCTACGACCCGGTGGCCAACCGGTGGGTGAGTGTGGGCAACCTCCCGGCCTCGCGCAACTCGGCCGCCGCCGTGGCGCTCCAGGACCACGTGTTCGTCATGGGCGGCCTCAGCGCCGACACCTCGTCCGTCGGCTTCTTCGACCCGTCGGCGCTCGGCCAGGCCTCGGCGACTGCCGAACTCGCCAGCTGGCGGGCGCTCGAGGGCCTGTCGACCGTTCGCAATGGGCTGGCGGGCGTGGCGCTGGGCGGCCGCATCTACGCGCTGGGCGGCCACAACAACGCGATCTACCTGAGCTCCGTAGAGCGGTTCGACGCCCGCACCAACCTGTGGGAGCGCGTGGCCGAGATGACCACGCCCCGCTACGCCCTGGCGGCGGTCGTGCTCGGCGGCCGCATTTACGCCATCGGCGGTCACAGCGGCACCGTGCCGCTGGCCTCGGTCGAGGTCTACGACCCGGCCACGGACCAGTGGAGCACCGACGTCGTGCCCGACATGCCCACGGCGCGCTACTACCTCGCCGCGGCGGTGCTCCACGGCCGGATCTACGTGCTGGGCGGGTTCGGCGAGGCGTGCCAGGCGGCGGTCGAGTGCTACGACCCGGCGACGAACGCGTGGACCACAGTGGCGCCGATGTCGACGCCCAAGTACGCGCTGGCGGCGGCCTCGGTCGGCGGGAAGCTCTACGCGCTGGGCGGGTTCGACGACACCACCACCTTCGCCACCGTCGAGCGCTACGACCCGGCCACCAACGCCTGGTCCCGGATGGCCGACATGCCCACGGCCAAGTACGCCCTCGCCTCAGTCGCCTGTTAGAAACCATCATCGCCGCATCATCAACATCGTATTCTCTCCGCTCCGTATGCGCGTCACATGAGTTGGTGTATTGCATTGTGTCGAGTGGCATCAGGCCGAGGTGAGGATTTCGGCGCCACGGCTGGTGATGAGTACGGTGTGTTCGGTCTGGGCGCTCCACCCACCGTCCACTGTGCTGCGCGTCCACTGGTCCGCCCACAGGGTGAATGTGGGCTCGCCCTCCACGAACACCGGCTCTGGAGGATGGGGAGTGTAAGGGTGGGCCACACACCAGTGCGGGAGAAGACAAGAGAGGAGCAACAGTCACTAGTGTGTACCAATGGTGAAGGTCATCCCTGGCTTGAGCTCCAAGCTCAACTGGTTACGTTCGCAGGAGTTAAGGAGCGACAGCGAGAGCAAGGTGTAAAGAATGAAGGGTGCGAGGATTGGGTGGGGGGACTGGGAGGATATGAAAATGCATGACGGGCGGGAAGGCGTGGAACACGCTGCCGATGGAGTGCCCTGCTGCCTCGAGGAAAATGGCAAAGCCCTCGCGCCGGGCGTAGTCCCTGATACCACGACCGCATCAGATCGATCGGGACCCCGCAAGGCGCACGCCAGCGTAAAGACAAGCGCGTGGGCCAACAACGCACTCAACAAACTCGCCGATGAATTGCAGGTTCATGCCTGGTCGCAGCTTCTTGATGACTTCTTCCACGCAACTCTCGTTCGCCTGCCACAGTGCGCATCGCACACGTGCACGCGCATGTCATGGTCCCTCCTACGCCACGCGCAAAGCACTTGTGACAGAAGTTTGGGGCGAACCGCGACGAGCCTTCGCGCGTCGGCATCCACATCGCCGACGAGGAAGGTGCGCGAACAGTCGCCATGATGACCGTCGAGATAGACCGTCACGTCGATGTTCACAATGTCGCCGTTCTCCAGCGGTCGGCTGTCGGGAATGCCATGAAAGAGGACCTCGTTCACCGACGTGCACACCGACTTGGAAAACCTGCACAGGTGCGTGCTCCGTTAGTGGCCGAAAGGGCAAGAGCTGCCAAGGCGAGGCGTGGCACACCCGTGATAGCCCAGCGGCGAAGGGTAGGCCCCCGCGCTGGTGATGGCGGTGTGCACGGCGTCATCAATCGCCTCCGTTGTCACCCCTACGCCACCATGTCAGAGGAAAGATGTGACACATGAGTGCAAAAGAGATGGAAGATGCGTGCCTGGCCGGGCAAGGGTGCCGGCAAGGTCCAGGATGCGCCGGGCCAGGCGGCCCGCAGTTCGCATCTTCGCGATGCTGTGTTGATCTTTGATTTCCATTTCCTGTGGCTGCTTGTCCATGGGTGTGGCATGCCCTCCGTTGGCCACGTAGGGCGGAGCCACGATGTGGGCCGGCACTTGGCGCCGTGGCGAGACCTGGCCGGCCACCACAGGCCGCTTGTGCGGTCTTGCAATCGGCCGCGCTTGCGAACGCCACGTGAAGAAAGCAGCTCGTCGGGGAGTGCAAAGTGCACGAGCGGCAGCCGGCTCACGCGTGGAAGCGATTCTGCACGAAGCAGCAGCACATCCTCTTCTCATCTCGTGCCAACGATTTCTTTTTTACTTTTCTTTTGCTTTTTCTTTTTATCTCTCCTTTTGTTTGTGGTAATCGCAGGAGAGATGCGAAGAGCTTGCTTGACCCGCCCCTTTAGACGAGGCTATGCTGCCGTGGTGCGCTTCCTTCTCATTCGATTCGATTTATGGCAAACAGAAAGCAATCTGCCATCAATTCTACGTCGGCATCTCGGGGGCTAATGCTTGTGGTACAGACAATGCCACGCGAGCCGTCCTGGTCTGTGGAGAAGTTCTTCCGACAGTCGTTGGATACTCAGATCGACGCCGCTACACTTCAGCAGCTGGCCAAGCGAGCACAGCTGACGATAGCCCCCGAGAAGGAAGAGTCCCTCTGCCGGGAGGTGGGGCAGATACTCAGCTGCGTGCACATCATCCAAGAGGTACCCCCACCCACTATGACTGCTGGTACAGGTGGGCATCCCTCGTGCGGCACTCTCAGGGCTGATCAATCCTGAGTCGCAGGTGAACACGGAGGGTGTGGAACCGCTCGTCTCGCCTCTGGATGCCCGGCAAGCACAGCTTCGTCTCCGCGCGGACGAGGTCACGGATGGCGACATTGCGGAGGACCTTATGAGGAACGCACCAGCCAGGGACGGGTCTTTCTTCGTCGTGCCCAAAGTCAAAGGGCAAAGCGGTGGTGAGGGTGGTGAAGGATCCACATGAAAAAACTCAGCCCATTTGTGCTCTTACCAATGACCCTCAACACCAGATCTGGGTCTCCCTCATGTCTCTTCCTCATCTTCACCAAGGCAGCAAGCTGGCCAGTCATTCATTGTAGGTGTTCCAATTTTTAAAGGACTGCTGCTCATTTTTGAGTTGTGTAGCACCAGATGAGAATGGTGTGATATGGCAGAGGTAAAGCAAGCCACAGTGAGGGCAGCCAACCTGTGTGGAAGTAGCAGCACAACATCAACAACATCTAGCTCAGCTCTCACAGAAGCACTCCTGTCTGCTGTTCCACTTATCTTCAGTCAACAACTTGGTCCTGCCCACAAGATAGATATGGTGTTGCTGTGCTGGGAAAGAGCTTTGTAAAGGCACCCACCATCACATTAGCTTGAGGAAGCTGGGGATGGTGAGCGTGGATATCAGGATCATGATCAGCTTCCTCTCCAGATTGGCCAGACTTCAGCTCAAGCTTGAGTGTGCCTGAAAACCAACAGGTTTTTAGGATTTTAAGGCGAAGCCAATCATAAATCAGAGAAGAGGTTAATAAACACAAGATTGTACGAAATTTCGCACCGGCAAGCACTGAGCCATGGTTCTGCTCTTGTTCAGCTCGTATTTCGCTCTGTTCGCTGCGTTGGGCTCGGCGTCAGAGGCACCGGCCCGCTCCGGCTTTGATGGCCTCCAGCTTGACGCCCGCAACACAAAGCCTTTCCACTCTCTCGCAACCACATCCAACTCACGCCCTGTAAGCTCCCCCTTCAGCAGCCATCAGCCCAGGAGAAAGACACGCACAAACGAACCACCGCACACGACCAGAGGCACGTGCACAAAACACATCCGAAGAGTCCCCAGATCGAACCAACTCTTCGATCTCCCAGCTCCCATTCCTACACACTCAATCGAAGCATCCCAAGACGAACAATCAGAGCCAAACACAGCCAGCTGCAGCAGAATGCAATCCAAGTCACACTCTTCCGATCTGCTGAATGCCACAAACAAGCCGTTGCCCAAGCGCGTCTTCTGTGCAGTGAAGCACCTGCCGCTCATCCTCGAAAAGACAGACGAAGGTATCAAGTGTAGCGCCTGGCACAATGAAGATAATTCATCACAATCTCTAAATCGAAAATCTCTGGTGTTTTCTGTGCAGGCTACAAGATCACCAACTCAAGCCTTGGCCCTCTCGTGTCCGCCTACCGACTTCTCGCTGAGGACAGTACG
>CDFN01057900.1:1981-12328 GCA_000826445.1 Acanthamoeba quina | reverse complement strand
CAAACCACGGGTATAGAGAGACGACGACGACGACAGACTTCAAGAAAAGAGATGAGCCAGCCCGCTAAGATCGCCTTGAAGCCCAAGCCCGCGCGTGGCAAGAGAGCATCGATGAAGAATCTCGTGCCGGAAGAGAAGGAGCTAGCCGCGACCGTGCCGCTCGATGATGGAACCAACACTGAGTTCAGCAATGGCGTGAGTCGCAACGGCACCGTGCGCATAGCGTCCCCAACCTCCGCGGCCCCTCGCCGCCCCGCCCTCTTCTCCTCCGAGTAGCGACCTACCATGTTCTCAATCAATCCCGCCCGCCCCCTTCCTCTGTGTTTATACTCACCTATCCCACCACCTTATGTACCTCGATTCATGCATTGATGATGCTCTATCGACCCCCTCCCCATAATCAATAAACAAAGAAACTCGTGTTCTGCGCCTGACCTGTGTGGTGGAAAATAGTTATGTGCAACAAATAAAATAAAATAAAGGAAGAGCAGAGGAAGGGGGGGGCAGCCTCAGTCGATGGTGACCTTTTGGGGCTGCACGAGCCGGGAGCGTTGGTAGGCCTCGTCGTCGGAGAGCGTGCGCCCATCGAGCAGGAAGTCGCGCACCACAGGCACTGGCGCCAGATTGTAGGGCGTCTGCTGATACCTCTGCAGTTCCTGGATCACGTCCGCCACCAGGTAGCACTTGCCTGTGGGCGTGTACACGAGACATGGGAATTGGCGTGAGCTGCTGATCAGGACACCACACACACGACCGCCGGAGCTTTGCCTCCGGCGACAATGAGGCGGTGGTGGGCGCGTACGGAAGTTGACGTGGTTGTTTGCGCTGATCCTGATCTTGTTGGCGTCTTCGATGAAGTTGAGGTCGGTGAGGAATCGGCCGAGGTAGGGCACCAGCGGCGGGTTGGCGTCGCGAACGGCGCGTCGATACTTGCTAAAGTTGTTGGAGATGCCCATCAGCTCCTTCAGGTCCAGGAACTCTGGCGATTGCACCGTCTGCTCTCGCCCGAGGAGGAAGCGCGTTTGACCATCAGCACCACGCAGCAACAACACTCTTCGCAGGGAGGGGTGATAGGGAGACGCTGTCGTTACCCGCTTGGCTTGCAAGAGTCGAGAAACCGGAGCCGAGGAGAAGGCGGCGAGGATCTCTTGGACGGCGTTAAAGTTGTTGAGCGTTCGGCAGCACTAAGAAGGACCGACGACGTGAGATTGTGGACGTTCGACATCGGCGGGAAAAGACCGAGAATGTGTGTACCTGAGCAGTCTTGACGATGTGGTCCATGACAGACTCCCGTTTGCGCGCCGACTCCTCGTTGACAATTTGCGTTATGAACCATTGCACTGCCTGCAAGCGCAAACCGAAGGGGAAATCGCATTAGCAGCACGGATGAGCTCGCGCGCCAGCCGCAGGCACTACGAACCTGATTGAAGTGCGAGACCAACGCCATCACATTCGGTGCTCGCTTAACCTTGTCGGGTTCCATCCACGCCTTCTCAACAAGTTCCTGTCAGGTTCAGATCACAGTGCGATGAGCAAGAGACGCAAGACAGGCGGGCAGCTCAGGAGAGCGCGGGGCAGTACGATCGGCTTGATACATGCAAAGATGTCGTACTCGACCAGCGTTAGCTGGCGAGCCAGTTCGATCGGTGACACCTGCAGCACGGTTCGTAGCGGACGCTTGCTCGGCATGCGAGGCTTGGGCGTCGCTTCGCTGAACATGAGCTTCACCTCTCCCTTCCCGGCCTGAGAAAAATGAAGCCGTCAGTGGTCGGTCTTACATTGTCACAACAGCGCCAGGCGAGGTGCTCTACCTTCATCTTGGCGAGCGTCGGCGCCAGCGTTCGCACCACTTGGATGTCCTTGCTGCCCGACACGAATTGTTCGTAGGCCTGCGAAGTGAGTGAGCCGAGGCTAACGTTAGCGCACGTCGATTACCACCAACAGGTTCCCACCGCCAGGCCTTGCTCACCTCCAGCAGCTGCGGGTCATCCTGAAACTCGTAGAACTGCTCCCTCGTCCATTTCTTGAGGAAGGCACAGATTCTGTGTGGTGTGTCTTTATGAGTTCCACTTGGAAGTGGCGCCCGTGCTCAATCTAGAGAAGTGCAGGATCGAGAGTGGAAGTGTACCGCATGAGCGCGACTTTGTTTTGGTCGTTCTGGTTGGAGAGTTCCAGATAGAGGTGCGTCATCGAGTCCAACAGCTCCGCAGACGTGGCCCACGAGTGGTAGGTGAGGAGGAAGACGTTCACATAGTTGGCGTCTGCCACATGCCACCACCAACGCGCCACCATTAGTAGTGTTTGGATCGGAGGAGGTGCGAGGAAACTTGGGGGGGGAGTCTACATGACGCAGGGATAAGGCCTTTGGGGCAAGTGTAGATGGTGCGGAAGAGGGTCTCCATGGTGGCCGACTTGATTTGTCTCCGGGACGGCATGAGCACGATCTCCTCGCTCTCAATGTACTCCAGCGAATGCTCCTCGAGCTCCTGTCCCATCCCGTGACGCCGGCAAATCAGAGACGAACGCACAGGGAGAGGGAGGGAAGTGCAGTGCTTACGGGGAATAGGGTGTAGGCCTTCTCGATCAGTATGGTGCAGACGGCGTACACCGAATGCGAGGCCTCAAGCGATGCCTCCAGGCTCACATTGTCCGTGTGGCGGAGAATATTAGGTCCGATGCACACCGCTAGACAGGAGATGCAAGGAGTGTCGATATAAGATCTTGGTGGTGGTGATGACAAACCTCATCCCTTCACGATCACAGAAAAAACTTGGGGTTGGACCCGAAAGTTGCGTACCGAGATTGTGCGCGTTCATCTTGGAGGTTTCCTCAGAGGCCACCCGATGCAGCAGCTTGAGCAGACACTTGAGGAGGGCGATATGGTCCTTGGGCAGCTGCCCCAGAAGGTCCTTCACGTACTCCAATGGGGTCGCATCTGGATAGACGAGAGAGCGGAGCTCATTGAGAGGTGTGAAGGAGACGAGACGAAGGGGGCAGGTGCGGAGGTACCGTTGACGATGATGAACTTGGAAAAGAGCTCGGGGACAATGAGCGGCCGCCGAAGCTCGCGCAGATACGCCTTGAGCAGCATGGCCATCAGGTGAGGCTTATTCATCGCGAACAGGTCCACTTCAACCCCTGCAGTTGGTAGCGGAAGGGGAATGACATTGCTGGTGAGTGGGCTATCATTAGAGCGTGGAAGCAGGCCTGCACCACTAAAACGTGTACGTACCGCGATTGATTTTTTCGATGATCAGCTTGGCGTCGGTCGACGAGTCGGTGACGCGGAAGAGACCCTCCTCTCGCACTGATTGTTTGAGATCAGAAGAGCCTCAACTTTCAACAACAAACCACAACCAAGGAATGGTTAGGGCGTACCGTGCATGTACAGGTAGCGGATCACCTGATCGGCAAAGAACGGAATCTGCATGTGGAGACATAAACGAGATCGCCGCAAGTTGGGGGGGGGGATCAATTAACTGTGAGCAAGGAAGGAAGGAAGGAAGGGAGAAATACGTCAAGTTCGAGCCATGACTCGCGCAAACGCTGGGCCTCCATGGAGGTAATGAGGTCGCTCCCGAACACGCGCTTGTCGCGTCCCGAATCACTGCGAGGTCGCGAATCGGTCATCCGCCTCCCGCCCACCATCACACCCGACCCGCCGCCCGGCGAGAACGACCCGCTGCTACACAGAAAGTGGTAGTCACTCCACGTCAGCACAACCGCAGGCGATACGCTTGATAAGGGCGGGGCTCACCTGGTGTTGAGGGCGCTGCTCCTCCGCCAGAGGAAGCGCTCCTCATCCTTCTTTTCAATGGGCATGAGCTTCTTCTCGGCTTCGTCGAGCATCCGCTTGGCCTCCTCCTCGATGTTGTGCACGACGGTGAGCGTGTCGATGAAGGGGAACGCCAGCACGCTCTGGTAGGCCTCAATGAACTCGTTCACCGAGGGGAAGGTGGGAATGTAGGCATTCTCGGGGACCTGATCGAGCCTCTGCCGATACACTCCTGATCGCACGCACGCACGTTAACAAACACCAATCCGAGTAAATAGGGTGAGAGGAGGTGCACGTACTCTGCGGTGTTGCTGGATCGACAACCTTTTCGATGAGAGAGTGCAAGATCTGCCCATCATTACCCACATATGCTATCGCCAGACATGTGCGCAGTCGACTGCTAAACCGCAGCAAGAACGTGCCTGCAATGACCGCGTGCATGTGGCTGGTGAGTTACCCGCGGGCATCAAGGCGCATCCCCAATGAATGAAATTATTGACATACCCCCGGACTGGTTGTTCAGCATTCGAATGGTCTCTTGCGAAGAAAGGTCGGCGTAGAACCAGGGCTCGGTGTTCAGGCTGGAGGCGAAGGGCCGAACCAGAATACGCTGAAAGTGACCCACCAGCGCTGGTGCACTGGTGAAATGCCACAGTTGACCTGATGGCCGCAACGCCACACATAAGCCCCCAAACAAATAACAAACACGGCACACTGCACGTCAGAAGCATCTCTCGGAGTCTAAGCGTGCGTGCGGTCCGCACCGTCTTGCTCCACCGAGAACCCGCCCAAGACGAGCTCGCCTTTGCCCGGAATGTTGAGTTTCTTCTGTCGAGCTGCAGCTTCCTCGTGGTTGTGGATCATGATGTGCAGGATCGTGGACGGCGTTCCTAGGTGGGTGCAGGCAAGAGAAGGAAAGACTTCATCGTTAAGTGTCCGCCGAGATGCAAGCTTTCAACTCGGCGCCTGGCAATGGGGCGTACCGGTGGAGTGCGTGAGTGCGATGGCCAGAGTGCCCGGAAGCAAATTGATGTGGCGCACTAGGAAGGTGCCTGGTGGTTCGCCTTCGAGTAGGCGTTCCGCCTCATAGTGTGACGTATATCCGTGGTACCATCTACCACAGAGGTGGCAAACCAGTTGATAGTAGCAATAGTTAGCACGAGAGCTGGAGAGTCTGGCGGTGGTGCGTACTCTTTCGAGACCAGATCGGCGAACTGCACACAACCGGAATTATACGGACGACGGTGTTAGAGATGAGGTTAGAGGGATTGAAAGCGTATCATCTGGGGGGGGGGGCAGTACCTTTGTAAGGCACTCAGAAAATGGAGAGAATCTGAACAGACAGCGCCATGAGGAACAACAGGTCAGCAAACGAATGGGGGTAGCGAGGGAAGATGTGATGTACCCCTTCAGGAAGTCTCGAAATCTGATGACGCTCACCATCTCTGACCTGGCCGGATCTAAACCACCAAAGAAGCAGCGGCACAAGGAGAAGATTAGCAACCTACTCTTGGGGAAGGGGCCGGAGCGAGCTAGCGTTACCTAGCACGGTGGCCAGGTGGTCTGTTGCCGCTTGCGAGGGGGAGTAGCCCAGGTGGGCGGTGATCGCTTGAAAGAAGTCCTCCCACGAAACCATGAATCTAAGCGGCTGGGGGATTGAGGTGTTCGTTAGTGCCGCAACACGCAAAGAGTGCCACTGTCTGGGGTCTTTACCTCTTTGAAGGTGGTCGCCCAAAAGGCAGCGGCCTCAGGGGACACTGGCGCCAGCAGATCGCTCACATTGCCCTCAATATCCTCGAGCTCCTTCCACTGCTCACTGTCGTAATGGCTCCCGGTGGAGGCAATCTCCTCATCGTCCTCGGACAGCTTGTCGTCTTCATCGCCCACGCCCGATTCTCCTGTGACTGCAACAAGAGCCAATGAGAAAAACACACGACACAACACACGACACACACCGGCTGATGTGAGGTCACCTTCTTCCTGCTCCATCTGGCGCAGAGCCCGGTGTTGGCAATAGTCGCGATAGCCGCTGAGCTCGCTGAGCCATCGGAGGTACAGGAACTTGAGCATTCGATACAGCGAATCGATCAAGAGTTGCACATCTGTTAAAGAGGTGAGAGACGGAATAGGTGAGTGGCGAGGTTGCTCAGACGCATGAAGAGGCACATGTGGCCATGTGCGTACCCTTCCGTCTTCTGATGCTGCCGCATTGAAAGTGCTTGGGGTCGATGGCCTTGAGCATCTGCATCAGCTTCTCGCTGATCAGGCTCACCTCTTCCGCCGCCAGCTGCACCTCGCGTCTCTGCTTCTGTGCCTATGTTCGCGCACAGCACAGCCATCGTGAACACGAGTTCACGATGAGTTGTGGCCACCCACACATTTCAAATGTCGCCGGTTCCTGGCAACTGCCAACTCCGAAAGCTCTTCGCTCTTTGCCACGACTGCCGCCTTCGCTCTTCCCCCCCCCCTTCCATTGTGCGCCTTTTGATGGCCGGAAACCCCAAAGATGACAGAGACAGGGAGCATACGTGTTCAGAGTCTGGCGCGGAGGGGGCGGGTGTGGAGGGGCTGAGGCTCGCCATCTTGTCCATGCCACGGCGCAGGCGGCGCAGAAGGAGAGGTACGGCAGCCCACTCGGCAAGGGCCTCCCCGAACTCGTTGGCCAGCGGGGCGAGGGCGGGCGGGAGCAGGTTGAGGGTCTCGAAGACCTTGACCAGCCTTTTCTCATACACCCCCTTCCAGTCCAAGTGCCCCCCTCCGCCGGCAGCCTGCGGCGCCTCATCTCCACCTTGGTCGCTCATCGCTTCCGTTCGTGCGAATCAAGCGATCCTTTTCTCCAACTGTCTCCTCCTGCCAATCTGGTGAAGGACGGTGAGTGTCAAAAATTTGTTCCTTTTTAATCAAAAAATAAAAACGGAGTCGACAGTTCAAGTTCCTTTTGGGCTGGTTTTTTTGTTTCTCTTTTTTTCCTATCGCCAAGCTGCGGCCGCAGCATGTGTAACCCATCTGGATGGTACGTCTTTCTGTTCACGCATTGGCTACTTTGCAATTGGATGATGACAACGTATCCTATATACAAACACAGTGAATGTTCCGTGTGCTTTAGTCTTTCGCTCTGACCCTAAGAATTACAAAAATCAAGCGCCAGTCCTCCGCGGAGTGCTAATTCCTTTTATATTCTGCAGTGCTTCGCCCGTTGACGCGCCTGTTGGAGTGCTCTTCTCTAGAATCTGTTTTGCGGTACCACCCCCTCCTGCCTGAGTAGCAAATTTTCATTTTTACATGATGAAAGCAAACCTATCTTTGTTCGAACGTGAAGATACCGTGAGCGCTAGTCTTTCGCTCTGATTAATTATCTTGCTTTTGCCTTTTTCTGTAATCAACACCGCATCGCCACTAATCCTTCCTTCCTCTTTACGTGCAGGGTACCCATTTCCCTCCTCTGTCCTTATCACAACCCTCCCTCCCAATAAAATCATCTTTTTCGCTTCAAGATTGTATTGCCCTTGTCCATGGCCCAAAGCCAGGCGCAGTTCATTGCTTGGGGGTGAAGGGAAGGTCAAAGCTGCTGCTGCTGCTGTCGCTGCTGGGAGGAGTGTTGTCCTCCGTCTGGGATCCTTCAGCGTTGGTGGATGTGCTGCCGCTCCTCTTCTGCTGTGCGGCCGAGATGTTCTTAATTGGCGCAGGGAGGGGCGAGGCGTTAGCACGGGCATGGTTCCAGATGCACGGCACGACGGAAAGGAGGGCCTGCACTCTCTGAGTACCTGGTAGATGGTGAGCGCCTGCGCGACCATGCTGGAGACGTCACCGGCATTGGTGGGCAGAAGGAGGGTGTTGCCCTTCTGCGCCAGCTCGCCAAAGGCCTTGACGTACTGCTCCGCAATCACGAGCGACACGGCATCGCTCGCCTTCGATTGATGAAGGGCCTTGGCCACCCTCTCAAGACCTTCGGCCGTAGCCTCCGCTCGGGCTCTGATTGCGTTGGCCTCACCTTAGATGCCAAAGGGAAGGGACAACGTGAGGAGCGAGCCTGAAGGCGCGCAAACAATCGCGAATTGTGGTGTGTTTCTGTGTCTGTGTCTGTGTCTGTGTGTCGTGCGCGCGTGTGTGATGCTCACCTTCGGCATAGAGTTGCTTCTCCAGCTTCTTGGCCTCGGCGGCGAGAATGGTGGCGGTCCGCTGACCCTCTCCTCGGTTGACCACGGCAGTCCTCTCGGCTTAAAAGGGGCGGACGCGTCGTCAGCATTGTGACCATACGCCCCGGCTGAAGTGCTCTCCCAAAAGCAAAGATTATGCGGGACTCACCTTCAGAGCGGATGACCTTCTGCCTCCTTCTCCTCTCGGCGATCATCTGCAGCTCCATGGCACGCATGGCCTTCACTGGCGGCTTGATATCACCTGCGCACGCGAAACGCCACCTTCATTAGCCATCGGTCCCGTGCATGCGCTCGTTCCGGTGGAGAGGTAGCGTGTACGGATTTCGTATCTGTCGCAGTGAAGACCCCAGCTGTCAACGCTCTTGTTGATCTCGTTGACGATGGCGCGGTTCATGATCTCTCGCTCCTCGAAGATCTTCTCAAGGTCCAGCTTACCGACCTCTACACGCATGGTGCTCATGGCCAGCTGCTGAATGGCGAACTCGGGGTCGTCGATGTTGTACGACGCCTTGTAGGGGTCGACGATGCGGTAGTACAGAATGCCATCGATTTCGATGTTGACGTTATCCTTCGTGATGCCCACTTGATTCGGGATCTCGAGGGTAACCATCTGTACAAGCGGACACGACACCAGTAGGGCGAAAACGACCAGAGCATTAGGGCCGAACCTACAACAGAAAGCAATGCAGCGAATGTGATGCGCATACCTTCAGGGAGTGACGGTAGGCCACCCTGTCCACAAAGGGGATGAGGAAGCGCAGGCCGGGTTCGAGCACCTCCTTGTACTTACCAAATCGTTGCACCACCCAACCTAGAGAGTATAGTACCCCGACGACACGCAAGGGACAGCAGGCAACAACGCGTTCCTTTCGTGAGCTCACGAACACGCGCACAAGGAGAGGTGCTGGGACCCGAAGCACGCACCCTCCTGCTGGGGAACGAAGAGTACGCCAAGATTTGTGGGCAGTCTCTGTCTGGAGTAGCGCCCGACGGCGTACAGACGAAGGGATCTTGTCTCGAGGGGGTGCAGACGCTGCAAACACAACCAATTAAGGCCATTAGAAATAAAGAGGGGGTGATTTTCTGGTCGATTGATTGATTGACGTGATGGATCATCCAGTGCGGAGGGGGGAAGACAAGCACCGTGGCGAGGGTGCTGCTCGCGGATGTAGAGCGAATGGCGCCGGTGGCGCAACGGGCAAGTGCACCGTAGTGGCTGGGCTGAGCACAAGCACGCCTCATCGATGTGATGCTATATTGACGAAGCGCAGTTGGCACGATCGGTGGAGCCCTCCAGCACGATGATTTGTTGTGGATTATTCGAATTTGCCGGCTTGGCTGACGTTTGGCATTCCAACCATGTTTGTCATTTTTGCCGACAAAGAAAGTGCAGAGAAACGTGCGTGCCGCACTCTTCGTGGGTGTAAACCGAGCGACCATCAGGGGGGCAGACGCCCTGGCTTGCCACCGGTTGGCTGGCGGGGAAGAAGCCACCAAACCTGTGGAGTGGCCTTCGTGTCTGGGGAGACGAGCGGTAACGACACCGACGAACCGGAAACGCTACGCTACCGGTGTTTTATAACTCCTGCCACACAATGTTTCAATTTCGTTCTCGACTCTCACACCCTACCCAACCCTTCCCTCCCACCAACACAACAAGGTACCTTGTCCTTTCTCGCCACACTGCGTCCATTCTGCACTTCGTGTCATCTTTCTCGTCGCAGCTTCCAGATTCTTAATCGAGGCCTCTTCCCATTCTTCATCTCCCTCTCTCTTCTCCCCCAAACAGTGGTTATCAATACGTCCGTGCTTCTTCAACAATCTTCATAGACCAATAATGGCCGCCACGCTCGCAATCCCTCTTCCTCCTCGTCCGGTCGAACTGGCCTCGTTCATGCCCTCATCGGCGCCGCTTCTCTCCGTCAGCGAGCGAGCCAGACGGCTCCACCGCCAACTGGCCTGGCGCCGCGCGCGCGGCTGCGACCCGTCCTACGTGATGGAGCTCGACGGCACCACCATCACCACTCTCCAGACACCGTGCGGCGAAGTGAAGGGGCTTGGCACCGGCGCCTCCGTGTGGGACACCGCCATCGTTCTCGCCCGGTAAGCCCTCTCCTCACTTCCCTCGCTCTCGTCGCGCCCTTGGCAACCCTTCGTTCTTCTTTTCGTTTTTCGTTCTTTTTTAGCTCCGTTTTGCGTGCCCAATTCCCGATAATTTGCACGTGTCCCTTTGCTCACGAGCGACTTCTTCCGGTTCCCGTTCGGCGGGTGCAATAGCTATTTGGCCAAGGAGCGAACCAACTTCAACCCCAAGAAGGTCGTGGAGCTGGGCAGCGGCAATGGGCTGCTCGGGATGGTCTGCGCCGTTCTCTTCGGTGCATAGCCAAACCCACTCGCGTCATTATCGTTACTTTT
>CDFN01057862.1:0-15051 GCA_000826445.1 Acanthamoeba quina | reverse complement strand
GGGGGGGGGGGGTTGGTGCACCTTGGTGCCCTTCAAGCCGTCGCTGCCGCCACCGCCCCCGAGAAGCGTTGTGCCACTTGTCTGCTGCCCACCCTCGCAGGCACTGCCATCGCCAGTCCACCACCGGCAGTGCAGTGGACGGCCCGGCGGCAGCGGTGACGCTTGCGGGCGGTACGTCGGCGGCAGGAGGGAAGCGCGAGTGGTGCAGGCGACGCCAGAGGGGCTGATGTGAGAAGAGGGCGCGGAAGGCCCGGTTGACGTGAGCCAGCCGAAGCCACTCCCTGGGACCCAGGTGCATCGCCACTTCCACCACCACCTCCGGCGGAAGGCAGGCCAGGCTGCTGCTCCTCCCCTGCCTCTGGTCCATTAGTTTATGTTGTGTTTGCTTTTTGTTTTTCTTCTCTTTTCCTTTGTTTATTCGTCACTTGCGTCATCAGCGCCCGAGAAGCCGAAGGTCTGGTAGTCCAACCAGCCATTGAGGCAGTGGGCGAAGACCTCCTCCGCCGGATCGCTGTGGAACCACGCGGGTTTGTGACCGTCCTACGTGCAGTGACCAACCAACGAAGTGAGGCCATGAAAAGCAGGAAAGCGAGGTGAGCGGGACACGTACGAAAAAGTTGTCGCACTGGGTGGGCCTACTGCGCAGACCGTCGTACCGCGTGGCCGGTCCCAGGATGCACACTGCCAGCACCGTGGCCATACGCACTCGCCGCTCAGTGTCTGCCGACGGTGCGTTTCGCACTGGTTCCTGTCTGTCGTGATCGGCTGGTATCCCGACCAATTGCGCGAGTTCAGCGAAGAACGTCGGGTCGATGCTACCCGGTAGGTCGAGGTCGTCACTTTTATACTGAACCACCGCGTTGTCTTCGCCACATAACAGCCCAAACCTGGGAACGCCGACACCGCCAAGAAACAGCATTAGCTCCTGGGAATCACATCACACTTGCAGAGCAGGGGCATTACCGTTCGCTGACCGCTGGAGAATCGGTTCGGGCCATCAGATCCACTAAAACCTCGACTTCCGAGTCCGCGTCTCGGCGCATAATAACGGTCATCTTACAGTCAATGCGCATGCTCTCTACGAGCGGAACACATACTGTAAGGCCACTACAAAAAAAGGAGCATGTAGGCACACGCACGCGACAAAGAAGGGCGCGGACGCCTACCCGAGGGTGTGTCAGTACTCAGGCGGGCGCTACCCCAAGCGCATAACGCTCCGTCGTACTTGCTGCTGGCCACCATCGTCGCTGTCGCTGTCGCAGAGAATCAGTAAGGAGTTGCTTTGCGCGTTTCATCAGGCAACAGCATGAGGTGGGTATCGTGCGTACCAGTGCCTAAGGTGATGCGGGGCAGTACGCGCTGGATGTCAGCAAAGGCAACGAAGTCTAATTCCGATCCTACGCGCACAATGCACGGCTTCTGCAAGTGAAACTGCATCCTTTGCACTATCTCAAAACGTTAATGGAATGTGCCCATAGAAACGTGTTGCGTGTGCGTACCTGCGCGCAAAAGCCCTTTGAGCGTTGCGGCTGAGCAACGGTCGAGCGAATCTTGGAAGTGGTTGTCCTCGCCCTCAAGCCTCTCCCAGACTTTTGCCAGCGAGGGAAACTCGTCCTCGTCCATCGCAGTGCTGTAAAGTTGCGCAAGTTGTTGTACCAGGAAACCGTCGCCAGAGCCTTCAAGCGCTTATAAAGCGTGGGATGAGCTACGTACGATGTCATCTCTGAGGGCTCAAGGAAATCCTCCTCATTGCATTGAGCGCAATCCAGCAAAAAGCGCGCAACGCTGCACACGGAGGCGGAGTTCAGTTATACTGCCATTACATGGGAGATGCGTAGCTTGCCCACGTACTTCTCCGGTGACCAGTCAGAGACACCCAGCGCATGAGACAATTCAGTCAACAGCGGCGTGTTAATGCTGTGATATCTCAACTCATCTGTTGTTGTGGGCATCCGGTGCATAGAGTGAAGGAGAGAGCCTCATAAGATTGGACGCATTCATAAGTTCGCGAGCGCGCGAGTGGGCGGTACCCTTGCAGCGCCAGTGGTAGAGGTGCACGCAGCCCTTGTCTGTTGCGCAATCAATCCACTGCTTGGCGCTCCCGTAGTAGTCCTCGCCTCCCTTGTGCTGCTACTCTCGTACGCATAACGTTAATATATTACATATTGCAGGACCAACTGTCAGTCAGTAGCAATCGTACCACATGCAGTGTCCATCCAGTGGTGGGACGGCCACACTCCGCAGGAACGCAGAGCTCGAGAAGGCAGGCAACGTTTATAATACCGTCGTCCACGAACCTGGTGTGAGCCTTCACTCTCACGCACTGTTGCCCAAACCAATAAAAGTCGTGTGAGCGCACACGACAACTATCTCCGGTGACATGGATGTCGGCGGTACCTTCTTGACAAGGGAAACGACGGTGGCGATCATATTCGTCCCCTGGTCCTCATGCGCCTCCGCACTGCTGTCGTAGCCGATGAACTTTCTGAGGATCCTTTCGGCTCTGCACCAGTAGGCGGGCTCCTGGATGGAGAGTTGGTGCAAGCGCGCTTCGATCCGCACCCTCCACGCCTGCAGACGCTCGAGCTCTTGCTTGACTTTGTCGTTGGCGTGTTCATCGACACCGCACTCTCCTTCGCCATCACCTTTGCCAGCATCGGCGCCATCTTCCTCATCGTCTTCGTTACTGTACTCTGCACCGCCGTCTTCCCCGGTGATGGGCTCAAGGTCCATGGCAGCATCACCGCCATCAGCGGAAGGAGGAGTAAGCACGTCGCGTTTCAGCAGCTCGACTTCGTGGGGGCCAAGAGGCTCGTCATGGTCATCGTCCTCTTCGGACTCGGGCTCGTCCTCATCCTCAGCAACCACAGGCGGCACTCTAGTGGCGAAGTCGCGTGTTTGAACGGCTTTGAACCAGTCCCAATATGTCGCTGCCACACACACCAACACCACACGATGAGTCAACACATGAGCCAAAAAACGGAGAGGACCACGAAGAGAAGCAACGCTGCGTGCATACCATGATAGGGCGAGGTGACGCAATCAGGCGGAAGCGCGTCCAGCACACGTGGAAGGAGCACGGTCAGTGCAATCCGCAGAGGGCGGTGGTCACGCAGCACGAGCGTCTGGCAGGCGTGATCGACCTGCCGTAGAGCACAGGCGTCCTGCCACTCGAGCCCACTTCGTGATATACATTTTAAAAAAAGAAATAAAACCATGGGAGCAAAAGAAAAGAAGCGTGGAGGGGGAGGTACGAGATTATTTGGTCGAGGACCAGGTCGGGCAGCGCCGTAAGCTGAAGAGAGTGCGCCAGGTCCCTCCAGTCGCCGTCCGCCAGCGTGCTGTCTGGAGTGACGTCATAACGGAGTCGCTTGCGGGGGCGCACCGGCTCTTGCGCCTCGGCCATTGCAACGTCGTCTGAATTAGTGGGTGGTTGGTTCACTTCAACTCGACAACATAATTGGTTCACGTTTTCACCCGCTTCCTCGAAGAAATTGGTTGTAATTTTTATCGTATTTTTTATTATCTTGGCATTGCGCCGGCTCCTTTCCTTTTTTCCAGAGGAGGGGAAAAGAGAAACAGTGCGCCAATGGGAGCCTTACTGAGCCTTGCGCACAAGAAGCCGAACAAGTGGTGCCTGCAAGAAGTGACAACCTTTGTGGTCGCTTTGAGTACCCATCGACGATGGTACGAGCCAAGACGCTGTGCTCAACCCTGGCCAATAATTGGCGTTTATTAACGCCCACACAGGCGGCTTTTGATGTGTCTGCGCGCAGCAAGCAGCTGCAGGAGCGTGTGCGTGCCTTCATGGAGGCGCACGTGTACCCCAACGAGCACAAGATCCACGAGGAGATGAACCAGCCGCGTCTGCCATGGACTCCCAGCCCCACTCTCGAAGCCATCAAACAAAAGGCCAAGGTGGGTTACTTGCCCTTCCCACCAACATTGTTTTATTATTATTTATTATTTCTTGTTCTGGGCACAGAGCGAAGGGTTGTGGAACCTGTTCTTGCCAGAGTCCCAGTACGGTGCGGGCCTGACCAACCTCGAGTACGCCCCGCTCTGTGAGATCATGGGGCGCAGCTTCTTCGCGCCCGAGGTCTTCAACTGCAGCGCGCCAGACACGGTGCCAGCCCAACGCCCTTTTTCCTTGCGCGGTTTGTTGTTCGTTCGTCCAGCCATGTCACTCATGTACGTGCAGGGAAACATGGAAGTGCTGGTGAGGTATGGCTCCGCTGAGCAGAAACAGAGATGGCTGGTGCCGCTCCTGAATGGGGAGATCCGCAGCGGCTTCGCAATGACCGAGCCTGATTCGGTATGCGAAGAGAACGCCTCTCCTGCGCGTTATGAATGCAGTGTACACGTAACGAACACGGCAATCCCACTCCCCATCTTTCTTCCAGGCTTCATCGGACGCTACCAACATCTCGACACTGATCAAACGGGACGGAGATTCCTACGTTATCAACGGCAAGAAGTGGTGGACTTCTGGCGCTGGCGATCCCCGCTGCAAGCTCTTGATTGTGATGGTACATATGTGATCTGTGCCGCTTGCTTGGTAGCGGTCCCCGCCAATCTCCAGTCGGTGAGAGTACTCACGCCCCTACCGTAGGGCAAGACCGACACCTCGGCACCCACGCACCAGCAGCAATCAATGATTCTCGTGCCCATGGGCACTCCAGGTATGATCTCTCTTTCGCAACGGCCTTGTGTGATGGTTATACAGAATGTCTGGCCACCTCACAGCGCTCCAACAGGTGTCAAGGTTCAGCGTTTCCTTTCGGTGTACGGCTACAACGATGCTCCGCATGGCCACATGGAGATTCACTTCGAGGTGCGTCGCCTGTGGCTAAACGTGTGAGGCGCATTCTAACCTGTTGGGGTGGGGCAGAACGTGCGCGTGCCTGCTAGCAACATCCTGCTGGGCGAGGGTCGCGGATTTGAAATCGCCCAGGGGCGGCTCGGCCCTGGCCGCATTCACCACTGCATGCGAACGATCGGTACCYAGTTCGAATTGAGACCCACGCATGAGCATCCTGAGCACCCATACTAAAAGGTCAGGAACATTTKATCGAGCAGGCATGGCGGAGCGCTGCTTGGAGCTGATGGTGGCCAGAGTCACCTCGCGCACTGCCTTCGGTAAGCTGCTGGCACAACAGGGCTCCATTCTGCAAGACATCGCCCTCTCTCGCACCGAAATCGAGCAGTCCCGCCTGTTGACCCTCAAGGCCGCCCACATGTGCGTCCCTAGCATACATGCCTTCCGCATCTCGGTCTGCACCTTTGCGCTAACCTGTGCTTGGCGTTTAGGATGGACACGGTGGGCAACAAGGCAGCCAGGGACTACATTGCGATGATCAAGGTGGTGGCCCCGAGCATGGCTCTCCGCGTGATCGATCGCGCTGTGCAGGCTCACGGCGCTGCCGGTATGCTGGCCTGATCCTTCATTGCCCTGAGCATTCCTTCCTTTCCTTACATCGCCGCCGCGGACAGGCGTCAGCGAGGACTTCATTTTGGCCCGGGCCTGGACCGGTATTCGTACCCTTCGCATCGCCGGTATGTCATGGCGTCCCCGCATTCTTCAGTCCTGCGTTCCACCGCTCTGAGCTGAGAATTCTCACCAACGCCTGGACAGACGGGCCCGATGAAGTGCACCTGCGCACGATCGGGCAGCTGGAGCTGAAGAAGAAGGGCAAGGCCAGGCTGTAGCCGTAGCTGTACCTCGCTCAAACGCCATAAATAACAATGATTTGACGTGTACTCGTCCTGTAATCACACGACACGCGTGTTGGGTACCACGCCCACTGCCCCCCCATTCAAACAGGTCTGTTGTCAGGTCAGCGAATTCTCGCACCGCTTTGGGCGGGATCTGCGGGAGAGGTCGGACCTTCTGCGGAAGACGCGCACTTGCCACAGCGCGACGCGGGAGGCGAGCAGGTTTCTTGGACAAATATTTCTGCACCCACACGCACGCAGATGGAACGCCTACCAACCACAGAGAGCTCCTCCAACCGGCCAAAGCTACCCAGTACGTATTGTTCCTCACCCAGCCCTTCTCTGCGACCCCCGTTCTCATCATCGCGTGTGATCGCCGAAGAGGACTTCCCCGCCCTCGCCGAGCCAGGCCAAAGCAGGGTAGGAGCTCCCTCCCCCTCCTTTCTTCCACCATCTCCGCAGTGTTTCTGGTAGAGAGAGGGCTGATCGCCTGACTGGAATGAAAGGTGCAATTGCTACGGCAGCGCTTCGAGCAACAGGCAGCAGCAGCCCAGCAGGCCTCTTCGGCCGCGCGCCCCCGGTCCGGCGGGTGGCCAGATGACTTCAAGCGCGTGGACGTGCGCTCCCTGCGTCAGCGCCTCTTCGCCGAGCCAGACTCTCGGGGTCGGCGTCCCACTGCACCAGCGGTCGTCTACTCCCGCGAAGAAGAGCAGCCACACCGACACACCTGGGAGGAGCTTCCACCAGAACCGCCCTCGAGAGAGGAGGTGCTCGAGGCAGATGAGGAGAAGCGTCAGCCGCCAGCACCGCCTCCGCGAGAGGAAGACGACACAGAGGACGCAGCGCAACAAGTGTCCGACGCCGAGCTGTCGTCGCTCGCGCAGACCCTCAAGGCGCTGGGGTTGGGCTCAGGCTCGCCACCTGCCGCCCGTCGACAGCCCACGCCAGGCCGGGCGCATTGACCACCATCAACAACCACCACAAGTGAATGCAGAGTAGAAGAAGCAGAAACGTTGCGATTATTACCCTGCGAGAAGTGTCGACACCACTTGTCGACGCGTGCGTCATCCTGCGCTATCGGCTGTTGTGGTTGCACGCGCAGATTGTAATCTTCCCCCCAACAGATCGCTTCACATCTCCTCTCTTGCACACCTGATCGATTGGCATACGATTTCAAATGGAGGGCAGCACTACGACGACAAGCACCACGGTGGCGACACCTGCGGAGAAGAAGGTGGTGCATCTTGAGATGAGCAGCGCGAGGGATGCGCTGAAGGCGCTGGCGGAGGGCATCCCGCTGGGGGCGCCCGCATCGCGTGTGCGAGAGGAGGGCCGCGACGAGTCGGTGCCCCACGCCCCCGTGCGCACCCCCCACCTGAGCGAGGCCGAACGCAGGCGGGCCGTCGCCAACGCCCTCCGCTATTTCCCGACCGAGCTCCACGCCTCCCTGGCCCCCGAGTTTGCCCAGGAGCTGGCCGACTTCGGTCACATCTACATGTACCGCTTCCGCCCCACCGCCTACGCCATGCGGGCCTACCCCATCGACTACTACCCCGCCAAGTGCCAGCAGGGTACCACTATTGCCCTACCCACACGACAACTGCTCTACCTTCGTTCGGGACGTCCGCTCACACTCACATGGCGTGTTCTCATTGTGACACACAAGCTGCGGCAATTATGATGATGATCATGAACAACCTGGACCCGGCGGTGGCGCAGTTCCCGCATGAGCTCATCACCTACGGCGGCAATGGCGCCGTGTTCCAGCACTGGTTCGCCTCGACCGCCGCTTTCGTGGCACGGTCAGCCGCGCAGGCCTTGGCCTAAGGGACTCACAGCGCCGGCGTGTCGTGCGTGCAGGGGTCAGTACCACTTGGTCATGAAGTACCTGTCGGAGATGACCGACGAGCAGACGCTGGTCATGTACTCTGGCCACCCGCTCGGGTACGCCGCAGCTGCAGCTGTCGCTCGCCAATACCCGATGACGGTGCTCACGCGCGCGCTGGGGTGGGCGCGAGGCACGCAGGCTCTTCCCCAGCACCAAAGATTCGCCGCGCGTGGTGATCACCAACGGCATGGTGATCCCCAACTACTCCTCGAAGGACCTCTACGAGAAGATGCACGCACAGGGCGTCACCATGTACGGCCAAATGACCGCTGGCAGCTACTGCTGTACGCCTTCCTCTTATCTCTTTCGTTCTTCTTCATTGCTTCATTCTCCGTCTTGGCGTTTCTCACGAGTTTGTCGCATGTTTTTTCCCACGCTCGCAGACATCGGCCCGCAAGGCATTGTGCACGGCACGACCATCACTCTCCTCAACGCCGGCCGGAAGTACCTTTCCACGTCCGACCTGGCCGGCAAGGTGCGCTCTGCTCAGACCTGTTCGTGTGGTGTCCTTGACTGGCCTTGTACTGAAAATGATCACTCGACTCTATGACGGTCACCGCCAGGTCTTTGTCACGGCTGGACTTGGCGGCATGAGCGGCGCCCAGCCCAAAGCTGCCGTGATTTGCGGCGCTATCGGCGTCGTGGCCGAAATCTCTCGTACCACACATACACACACACACACACCGCGAGTCTTGCTCTTGCCTCGGGCCTTGAGGGACCCAAATGCTGACGTTACTTGTGCCGCGACCCCGTACATCAGCCGCGGCCACCAAGAAGCGACACGAACAAGGGTGGGTGATGGAGGTCTACACCTCCCTAGACGACGTGATTGCGCGCATCAAGAAGGCCAAGCAGGCCAAGGAGACCCTCAGCATGGCCTACCAGGTTGGGCCAAAGACCACCACCAGCGGCTCCAACTCCCGTTCCTGTTACTAAATGCACGTTGGCGTCATTCTGCAGGGCAACGTGGTCGACTTGTGGGAGCGGCTGGCGCAGGAGGACGAGATGCTTGTCGTACGCTCACCTCGTTCGAGTTGTGTGTGCGTCGTGTGCGTTGTGGCCGTGTGCCGGGTGATCATACGCTGATGGTGGACGGCTTTCTGTGCACACTTCAGGAGCTGGGCAGTGACCAGACGTCCCTCCACAATCCCTACAGCGGAGGCTACTACCCGGCGGGTCTTTCGTTCGACGAGGCCAACGAGATGATGTTCAAGGATCCCGCCAAGTTCAAGTACGTACGCTCTCTCCAGGCGCCTTTGCTAGAATTACCCTTAACTGATCGCCGAAACTGCCACATGCACGCAGGGAGATGGTACACGAGAGCTTGAGGAGGCACGTGAAGGCCGTCAACAACCTGACCAGCCGCGGCATGCGGTTCTGGGACTACGGCAACTCATTGTACGCGCTTCTTGCCCTCCCACAGTCCACCTACATCCCCGAGACTAACCCTCACTCACGCGCCGCGCCGCCAGCTTGCTGGAGGCCAGCCGGGCGGGTGCGGACATCATGGCGGACGATGGGCTGGCGTTCCGGTACCCCTCCTACGTGCAGGACATCATGGGCGACATTTTCTCTCTCGGCTTCGGCCCGTTCCGCTGTACGCTGTCCCTTAGCTAAGGCCCGCCCGAATTATCAGTCCTAATGAGACTTTGTGGTCCGCAGGGGTGTGCACGTCGGGCGAGGCTGAGGACTTGGCGACCACGGATCGTATCGCAACGGAGATCGTGGCCGGGCTGCGCGACTCGTCTCCCGAGAAGTCCAAGCAGCAGTACGAGGACAACTACCTGTGGATCACCCAGGCTGCCGATCACAAGCTGGTACGAACCCTACAGCACTTGCCTGAAGGCTTTCCCTGGCGACTCACACGCTCGCGGGTACGCTGGTAATGTGCGGTGAAGGTGGTTGGCTCTCAGGCTCGCATCCTCTACGTGGATGCCTTCGGCAGGGCGGCCATTGCCGAGGCCATCAACCAGGCCGTCAGGGATGGCCGTCTCAAGGCGCCCGTGGTCATCTCCCGCGACCACCACGACGTCAGGTAACTTACTTCAGTTTCCCGCTCGGCGCTTCGTTGGCACTGGTTCACCCATTACTACACATCTACAGCGGTACCGACAGCCCGTACAGGGAGACCTCCAACATCACCGACGGCTCCACCTTCACCGCGGACATGGCGGTGCAGGTATAAACCCACACATACACCGATCGGTGGGTTGGCACAGCCACACGTTCTTCTCACGCCTTCTGTACAGAACTTTGTGGGCGACGCCATGCGCGGCGCGACGTGGGTCTCCCTCCACAACGGTGGCGGCGTGGGCTGGGGTGAGGTCATGAACGGCGGCTTCGGTCTTGTCCTCGATGGGTATGGCCCACCTCCGCTCCCTCCTCTCCTCGGGCTTGAAATCCTCACAGCGTGGCCCTTTCTCTGTTCTTGTGGTCCGCTCCAGCTCTGATGACGCGTCGCGTCGGGCGCGTAACATGCTGTTCTGGGATGTCAACAACGGCATCGCCCGCCGCGCCTGGGGCACCAACGACAACGCCGTACGTGCATCCGCGACCACTTCTCTACCTGGCGCCCACTGACGTTGTGGCGTGGCGTGTGGGCGGCGCAAACAGGAACACGCCATCCGTCGCGCGATGGAGCTGACGCCCAACCTGAAGGTGACCCTGCCTTACCACGCCGACGAGGCCCTCATCGAGAAGGCCCTTGGCGGCGTCCAGCAGTAGGAGTAACCTTGCCAGATATCAACAAGAACAAGACGATGCGGTGTCACGCCTTTTATTTGCTTCTTGTTCAGATGGTGCCGTAGAAGACTTCGGTGGTGTAGCGGAACTCGACGAGGCCGTTCTCGTTGTACTGGGCAAAGAGAGCCTCGAGCCGGCGCATGAGGGGTTCGTAGTTGGGGTGGTCCGGCTTGGGCGCGTAGGACGACGACAGGCAGCGGCCCTTGAAGCCCTCCAGGTCGAATCGCTGGTTGTTCTGGGCCACGTAGGTCGCCTTCTTGAGCTCCCCCTCGGCGAAGAACTTGGGCAGCACGGGGCTGCCCTTCTTCGAGACCCACCCGTGCGCCACCTTGAGGTAGTCGATGCAGTACTCGATCAGCGCTTCCTCGTACCCGCGCATCAGATCCGTGCCTGGCAGTCCACACACGCACACACCACCATCACCATAAGTAAGCGCAAAACTATGTCGTAACGGGTCACCCGGCGTACGCACCGCTCTCGGCGTCGGAGCTAAAGTTGTTCCAGATGAGGAACACCTGGCTCTTGACGCCGCTGTCCTCCTTCTTCTTGAGGATGCGCTTGAATTCTACCTTGGCAGCGTCGTGGCTGAACCAGTGGAACGCCTGCCGGCCACCACCACCGCAATTAGGGGGGGCTCGTGCGCAGGCTGCATTGCAAGCGGCGCACTGCGTACCTGGGCGGCGATGATGACGTCGACCGAGTGGTCGGCCAGGCCCGTCGCCTCGGACTTGCCGCCAAGGCTGGTCAGTCGGCCGCTGCTCAATTCAGCCGCGAGCGATGCCTCGGCCGCTGTACCATGTGAGGGAGTTGAGCCGGACGTGGTGAGAGCACAAAGTAGGGGAGGCCGAGCAGTGTACCCTTGCGCATCTCGTCGTTGGGTTCGACGGCGACGACGCGAAAGCCCTGGTCGACGAGCATGCGGGTGAAGATGCCGGTGCCCGCACCGATGTCCGCGACGAGGTGGTCCGTGGTCACCCCCTCGCTGCGCAACAGTTCGAACACCTCGGGCGGGTAGGAGGGCCGGTACCTGCACGAGACGATGGTGAATTGCGAGAGCACGACCCCGCAAGTGGTTTAAGATACGCACTTGACATAGTCCGAAACGACGTTGCTGAACCGCCCCACAGTGTCTTTTACGATCGCCGCCATCGTGCAGAGTGGAAAAATCAAGATTACGATTCAAGGGGTCCAATCTTTTCAATCGCGCACAGATGCGCCACGTCGCCACCGGACAACTCCGATGGTTGCAACCACCACACCCGCCAATTGGGCAACTGGTGCCCTTGCTGAACACACGAGTGCTAAGAGTCCGCCTTGGCCAGACACTTGGGGGTGGAGACGGTCTTCTTGCCTCTGCGCTGCGAGCTGCGGCACCACATGATGAGATTCCACCGTTCGCCTCTGTTGCGTGGAGGGTGTAGCGTCGTGAGTGCACAAGTCGTGTGTGGCCAAGGAGGCGAGGAGTACGCACTCGCTGATCTTGAGGGCCGAGTGCCAGTGGCTGCCCAGGTGAAGCACGGCCACGCCTGGCGAATGGCCGCAGGTGAAGTGGTCGTTCTTCGCGGTCGGTGTGTTGGCCACCCCATTGAAATCAAGGTCGCCACCTAGAGCAAAATGGGGGTGTGTGAGGGTGATCGTCCACGTTGGTGAGCCTGTTCACCCTGTACACGCACGTACCAGCGAAGGATTTGCCCAGGGACACGTTCAGCGTGACTTCGGAGTCGTCCACGTGCTCCTTCAGGTCGAGATCTTCGCCCATCTTGTACTTGACCTGCCATCGCAATGAGTGAGTTGTAGGTGTGTGGTGTGGGGGTGTGGTGGTAGGGGTATGCACGGTACCACGAAGCTGTGGAGCCGATCAAGGGAATCCCCGCCCTGTTCCCCGTACAGCAGGGCTGCAAGTGGGCAGACGTAGCGCCGCATGAGCTGATGCATCATCTCCTTGAAGCCCACATCTGAAAGAATGACACCTGCTCACAGTGTGCGAAATTTTCTGGTGAGTGTCGGTAGGAGCCTCTTTGGGGTACAAGCTGAAGAAGCATTGCGCACCGTATGAGTTCATCGAGTTGGGTCGCTTCAGAGGCAGCCCGCTTTGTTCCAGGTGGTCCAGCTCTTCAAGCAGACGGCTGGTTCCATAGCACTCTTAGCACCGTTTCAAGGAGAACCAAAGTTTGCGCAGATTGTTGGGGTGTACTCGCAGAAGGAGAGCTTAAGCATGGGAAACGAGTAGATGCCAGGGTGCACTTCCTCGAGTAGGGAGCGCAACGCTGCTTCGCTACCGTCGTTGATTGCACGCAGGAAGCTGTCCTCAAACATGCTCTGATCATGCAGTTGAGTAATCAAATCAAAGTCTTGCTAGGAGGTGGAGAGTGGGGTACCTCGTGCAGGGTGTACACGTCTGAATGCAACGGGCGATAGTTCTCGCGGATGTGTGCCCTGTAGTCGCGCTTCTCTTGTTTCCGCACAAGCTCGATTCTGTTCTTCACCCCGTTACGGTCCTCTACGTCGTTGGGCGCCACTTGCGCCACGTGCTTGAGGACCCACGAAAGGTGAATTCAGCCCCCAAGTGTGATGTGGCTAGAGGGGGTGGATTACCTCAACAGTATCAGGCTTGAGGAGGCTGGCGATGTGCCAGTGCTTCTTGTTGACCGCGAGGTCGTATGCTGTGCGGCCGCTGTAATCCCTCAGCTCGGGGTCCACTCCGCCCTCAATGAGTAGTTGCACACACTCCACATAGCCCTACGCGTGCCGATCGATGGTTGTCCATATTATGATGGTGCCAGAACCTGAGGCTGAGATCTGAATGCGAACCTTCTCGGCAGCGAGGTGCAGTGCCGTACGGCCGCCGACCATGACCATGGGAATACTCCCGTTGAGGTAGTAGATGTTGTCTCGAGTAAGTGCGTTCACCGACGCCCCGCCCTGGAGCCCAACCAACCAAGTTAGTGACGCATATCCCGATTCTGCGTTGGCCTAAGCGAGCACGCACCTTTATGAGCGTCTGGATCGTGTCTATGGCTTCCCATGTGACCGCGTAGTGCAGCGCCGTATAACCTGCAACCGCCTCCCAAGCCGTTGGCAGGTAGATATTTGCAGGGTGTTGAAGGCGGGTGCAGAGGTACCGTCACGGTCGAGGGCATCTGGAAGAGCCCCCAGCTCAAGGAGACGAGCGGCCAAGAGGGGGAGGTCGGAGAGGGCGGCAACGTGGAGGAGCGGGTAGGCCCCCTTGCAGGTGCGCCTGTTCGGGTCCACAGTTCCCTCATGCAGCAGTTTGAGGGCACGTTCCTCGTCTCCCTCGTGCGTAGCTCTCACGATCTCCGGCTCCCCGTCCAGCACAGACGTCGAGCTGCTGGCACACGCTGGCGCCTCGTTGGTCGTGGTGCTGTCCATCGCAGCGTGGCTTGTTGTTTGTACAACAAAATACAGATCTAAAACACATTTTTTGCTTTTATTTTGGCCTGGCATATTCCTGGCCATCGCAGTATTCAAATTCTGGAATTTATAGACGTGGTGGAGCACTGTCTCGCAAAAAATGCGTAACAGCTTTGCGACGTGGCTTCGCCGAAGATGCAGCCATGGACTAAAGTTGACCAGGAAATGCGTAGGAAATCCATGCGAAAATGCCGACCAGACCTTAGACCCGGATACCGGAAAATAATAAATGCAGACTGGCCAGTCGCACATCGAAACGAAACACACAACATGGACAGCAACGCGGATAACCAGAAGTACACAGTCATCTGCAGCGAGCGTGTTGTAATTGGGAACACCCTTGTTCCTGCCACCGTTCACTTTGAGTACGTGCTTTTGCCCGTGCCCGCGCATCTTCCATCGGATGCAAACAGAATTTCATCTCATAATTAATCTCTCTCTCTCTCTCTCTTAACAAACCACACAGAAATGGCGTAATCGTCAAAGTTGAAGACGGTAAGGCCACGGCGCCACCGGAGGGCGCTGTATTCCACGATTTTGGCGACTTGGTTGTCATGCCTGGTGCGCGAGCCTCCACCCAGGGTGAAGAAATAAAACTATAGGGCGAACGGGACTGACGACAACCACAGGCGTTGTGGACAGCCATGTGCACATCAATGACCCTGGCCGCACGGCTTGGGAGGGCTTCCCCTCGGCCACGCAGGCTGCCGCTGCAGGAGGCGTCACCACGCTGGTCGACATGCCCCTCAACTGGTACTGCTCGCTTCCCCCTTCTCGTGGCGCTGCTAGCGGCACATTGGTGAGCCATGTTGCACCACACGTCTCATTGCCGGCTCCGCGTGTTAACAGTTCCCCTGTGACGACCACCCTCGACGCGCTAAAGCTCAAGCAGGACCACTCCAAAGACAAGCTGTGGGTGGACGTAGGTAGAGAGTACACCACTTGTGCACACCTTCCCCTTTCCTTCTCTTCGTTTCACTCATTTGAACCACCCACCAACGCAGCTTTGCTGGGCGGCATCGTTCCCAACAACGCGCAAGAAATCAGCCCGATGGTCCACGCTGGCGTTGTGGGGTTCAAGGCCTTCATGGTTCATTCTGGAATCGATGAGTTCCCACACGTTGAGGAAGAGCATATTCGTGCCGCTATGAGCGAGCTCAAGAAGCTGCAAGATCAGGGTACCCTCAGCTACCCGCTTGCTTTTTGGGAGTTGAGTGTCGTTGGTGGTGGCATCTGCTGTGTTGCTCATTCATCTCTTCCCTCCAACCACCACC
>CDFN01057815.1:5788-18559 GCA_000826445.1 Acanthamoeba quina | reverse complement strand
ATATTTTATTCCTTTTTAATTGAAGAAATTAAAATCATTTTCTAATCCTACTATTTGCGCTACGGACACGGTAGATCGATGAAAGCCAAGGCCTGCTGTCGGGCGAGAAGGTGCTCAAGACGGCCGAGGGCGAAGTGGTGGTGCGTCAAGAGGGCGGAGGCGATTTGCCGCGCAAGGGCACCCTCCACTTCACCAACTATCGACTGTTTCTGAGCCAGGAGGTGCTGCCCTCTTCTATTATTTTCTTATTTTTAGATTATTGTTATTGTTATATTGTTATATTGTTATATTGTTATTGTTAGTATTAGATCTTATTTCCATTCTTTTTGTGTGATGGTGGTTGTACGGCGGTGGGACAGGCGGCGGACAGAAAGTACTGGATCCCCTACAACCTCATCCTGCGATGGAAAGCGTCACTAGACAAAGATCTGGGAGCGCACATCGTCGTGGACTGCAAGGACTTCAGGTGGCTCCTAGGCACACCGCACATTCACACCAACTGCTCTCTATTCACACACATGACACGCGCGCGACACACGCACACACGGCACTACTCGTAGGTCGGTGGCACTGCATTTCTCGCGGGGCGATGATCAGCAGCTGGCGCTCAAGGCCCTCAAGGCGCACTTTGCGTGCACTTCGGTCCGCGAGTTCTACGCTTTTCAAAACAACGAGCGGTACCCCATCGCCTCCGAGCTGGCGGGGTGGCCCATCTACACGCTCGAGCGCGAGCTGGAGCGGCAGGGCGTCGGCTTCCGCGAGAATAACGAGTGGAAGCTGATTGAGAACTCCCAGTACAAGAAGAGCCCCACCTACCCCAGCAAGCTCCTCATTCCGCGATCCATGAACAAAGCCAAGATGTACAAATCAGGTGCGCCGTCCGCTTCTACAAATGCACGACACACACACAGTACAACTCACACTGTGTGTGTGTGTGTAGATATATTCTACGCCAAGCGAATGATCGCCTTCAGTTGGAAGAACCCGGGCGGGGAGGGAATGATCTTTCGCTACACGGCCAATGTGGGCTCCCACATGTGCCGCGACACGCACGGAGGCCTCACCGGCCACAAGCCCGACCGGCACACCGAAGGCGAGTTCAAGGAACCCATTCTCAAGCACATCCTCAAACTCTACCCCAAAACCACGGTGCGTGCCGCTTCTTATCATTTCTTTCCCTTTCATCATCGCCTACTTTGGTGACGCCACTCATCATCATCATCATCATCGCCGAGCAGAATTTGCACATATTGGCCGTGTGTCCGTTGGCGGGCCTCACGCGGCAGAGCGGTGATGTGTTCGAACCGAGAGAGCGGATAAAGGTGCATGTGGCCAGCATGATGAACCGAATGGAGGTCAACAACAGCCTCCTGCGCCTGATCGAATACACCAAGCAGTTCTACCCCAAGTGGAAGCGCTACTCCTCTCCCGGTACGTGTGCGATTGACTGCGTTGTACTGTGCGTGTCATCGCTAACTGCAAGAACAGGCGCCTCGCTGGATACCATGACGATCGAGATGGCTGAGGACCTGAAGGAAACGAAGTGGCTTATCTGCGTGAAACAGCTCCTGCGAGTCACCAAGGTATATGTCGGTCTTGTACATTACCCAAAGAAAACTCGCACTGCAGAGCATGAGACTAAGCACCTGCGTGTATGTATGACGCAGATTGCCACATCGGTGCTGCTCACCAATGAGCCTTTGGTCGTTCGAGGTGTGGCGAAGAACATCTATGAACAACAGATCACTTCCCTCGCGCAGCTTTGTCTCGGTTCGTATATCACACTCGACCGTCTGACACAGCACGTGTGGCCCACAGTGTTGGCATTGTGTCTCACACTTGTGCAGATCCCTACTATCGCACCATGAAGGGGTTCAGCGTCCTCGTAGAAAAAGAGTGGCTCAGTTTTGGTACGGAAGCGTCGGCCTTCTTCACGCGCTCCTTGACGTTCGTTTTTTCTCACGCGCCTGTTCGCTCATTTTTGTATTTCTAAAATCTAGGACACAAGTTTTGGCAGCGACCCACGAAGAAGAAGGCGTCGGCCTCCCGCAATGCCAAGCAGTTGTGCGGGACGTTCCTGTTGTGGCTCGATGCGGTGTTCCAACTGTGGGATCTCCGACCGCAGGCTTTCGTACCCACCCTCTCCCGCGCGCGTCCACACCACTCCCATCCCAGCAGCGTTGAGCTCAGCTCACCGCGCCGTGCGCCCAACCGTTGCAGGAGTTTACCGCCGACTATCTTAGCGTCTTGATGGATGCCGTGTACAGGTATTGACCACTCCTCCCACACGGTCCATGACTCGGCAACATTCTAATCTTTCCAATGCTTGCCCGCAGCTCGCGATTCGGCACATTCTTGGCCAACTCTGAAAAGCAGAAGAACGACGAAAACTTCTACACGGGCTCTGTACGCACAGTGTTCATATTTCTTCCTCTCAGAGGACACCACAGTGTCGAGCTACTAACATTCGGGTGCACAGGTCTCGGTGTGGAGCTTTCTCGATGTGTACAAACAAGGCTACATGAACCCCGTGTACGACGATTCAGCGTTCCCGCTCGGCAAATCGCTGGTACCGCCGCCTCTTGCCCTCGTTCAATAGGAGTTGAAAGCCGACACTCACGGCGTAACACACACACACACACACACACACACACACACACACAATGACAGCCGATCAAGCCCAAGTTCGCAAAGCTGTGGACGAGCTACTACCTGCGGTGGGAGGGCCAGAAGGCGGAGATGCGCTCCGGCGCGAAGATCATTGATTTCTGCGCGCGCGAAGGCTTCCGACCCGACGACATGAAGGACGAAGAGCTCGACCTCAACATGTCCAACTCCGAGCTGCACACCCTGCCGGTTGCACTGATGCGTCAGATCGCGCCGAGCGCCGGCCACAGTCGGCTCATGAAGAGCACCCGCGGCGAGTTGCAGCCGGAGCAGTGGGGTCCCAGCGGCGGCATCGACCGGCACCTGTGGCGGCTGAAGGACCTGCGCGCGCTGTGGCTCGACCACAACTTTATCTCGTCGCTCGGGCTGCTCGACTGTGAGCGCATCAAGCGCCTGCAGATGCTCGACCTGTCGCACAACCAGCTCAAGGCCTTCTCGGCCAAGAACCCGATCATTCGGTCGCTCTTCACCCTCACCGACCTGCGCGAGCTCAACCTGCGCGGCAACCGCATCGACCGGCTGCCGCAGGAGGTCTCCCAGCTGACCAACCTCACCCTGCTCGATCTCAGCGACAACCGCTTAGAGGAGATCCCCTCGTCGCTGATCAGCCTGTCCGGGTCGCTGCGCCACCTCTTCCTCGGGCACAATCGCACGCTCGAGAACTTTGACTTCCCGTCGTCGATCAACTACCTCACCAACCTGCGCCGGCTCGACGTACAGGGCAACAACTTCCACTCGCTGCCCATGTCCCTCTTTGAGAAGCTCGTGCACCTCGAGGAGCTCAGCCTCAGCGAGAACTACTTCGCCGCCCTCCCGCCGTGCGCCCCGCACGGGCTGAGCGCCCTCCACAAGCTCGACCTCAGCCGCCTGCGGCTCAACGACTTCTCGTTTCCGCAGCAAGTCATCGTACGCTCTTCCTCCTTCACCATACCGCCCTTCGGCACACTCTTGCTGACATGATACACACAACACACACGGCACAACACGACACAGATGACGACTCTGCGCGAGCTCCGAGCGGTGGATTTGGCGTTAACAACGCTGCCGTCGACGTTCTCCACTCTGCAGGCGCTCGAGTACCTGGACCTGTCGGACAACCTGCTGCTGTCGGTCCCCGGCTCGCTCATGCAGCTGGCGTCGCTCAAGTTCCTCTACCTCCGCAACAACAAGCTCACGGCGCTGCCCTCGCACGTCTCGCAGCTCAAGTCGCTCGTAACGCTCGACGTCGGCCTCAACCAGATCGCCGCGCTGCCCATCCAGGTGGGCTCGCTCAAGAACCTCACCAGCCTCGACTTCTCCTACAACGCCGTCCGCGAGCTGCCGCCCCAGCTGGCCATTCTCCCGCTGCTGACCCACCTCAACTACGAGGGCAACGAGATCGTCTACCCGCAGCCCCCCATTCTCGTCATGGGTCCGTTGCCTCACCCCCTTACACCTTCATCAGCTCGCATTGTTGACATTCTTCTTTGCTGTTGCTGCTACCACTCCCCCGACTACAGGTCAGGACGCGGTGCTGCGGTTCATGCGCCAGTTGCTCGATGGACAGGAGCAGTGCAGCCGTATGAAGCTCATGCTGGTGCGTCCCGAGATAAAATCGAGCAACAATTCGCACAATCTTCAGTAACATTTTTTGTTGATTGGTGGCTCAGGTGGGCCAGGAGAATGTGGGCAAGTCGACCCTGCTGCGAGCTCTGCGTCATCACTCGTCGCCCAAGGTCGGCAAGGCGCCACGCAAGATGATGTCCGACTCGCTCGACAAGAGCCAACAGGGGTACTGTAACCCCCTTCCTGCCCCACACTGGTAGGCTCACCACTCCTGGCCATGGCGACTCCAGAACCAACATATCGACCGACGGCATTGACATCTCGCAGTGGGTGCTTCCGGTGCGGATGCCTGCTGACGACGGCGCCCCGGCGGAGGTCAAGGAGGTCACCCTCTCCGCGTGGGACTTTGCGGGTAAGACACACTCACACTTGATCACATCACCGCCAGCTTGAGGTGGGTGCACAGTATAAGTGAGCGCCTAATGATTTGTCAATCAATTTGGCCCATGTGCCGCAGGCCAGGAGATCTACTACTCGACGCACCAGTTCTTTTTGTCGGAGCGTTCCCTGTACCTATTCGTGTTCGACGTCTCCCAGCCCAATATGGAACAGTCCTCCCGCATCGAGTTCTGGTGCGCCACCCTCGCTTCTCTCTTCCTTCGCTCTTTCGCTCTTTCTTCGTTCTTTTGCCCACGCGGGACGTCGCACGCTAACGAGAAGAGTTTGCACTTGCCTCAAATCTGTGAGCAGGTTGCGTTCGATTCGAGCGCGCGCCAAGAATGCGTCTGTGATCGTGGTGGGCACGCACATCGACGAGAAGATCTGCACCAACAACTACCTCGAGCTGCGCCGCCACTACGTCGAAGAGTTCTGCGCCTCGCGCTACCCCAACATCAGAGTACACCCAGCCATTTCCCCTCATTTCTCTTTCTTTGTTGCCGTTCCCTTAAAAGTCTGTGTGGCGCTGGCTGGTGCACCAGGGCATCACCTTCGTGAGCTGTACGACGGGCAAGGGGTTGGACGTGCTGCAGGCCATGATCGAGGAGACCATTGTGGCGCAGGGCCACATCGGTGATGTGCTGCCCAAGTCCTACCTCCACCTCGAGAGCCTCATTCTCAACCACAAGACCAAGGGCAAGCGCACGTCGAGCATCGCCCACCAGCCGGCCCTGCTGCCCCCGCTGCCGCACCAGCCCCACCAGCCGCAGGCCCCGGGCTCTGGCGGTCCGCACGACAAGTCGCCGCCGAACGGGGTGCAGGTCCCCATCATCTCCTACGAGGAATACAAGTCCATCGCTCGTACGTGTGTGCTGTAGGTTATGTGCGTGTCGTGCGTGTGCGCGTGTGTTTCATGCGTGTATGTGAGCTGATGGACAATGGCTCTTTAGAGCTGTGTCTGATCGAGAACAAGGAGCTGGAGATCGCCACGACGCTGCTACACAATCTCGGCAGCATAATCTACTTCGGCGACGATGAAAAGTTGGCCGACGTGGTCATCCTCGACCCGCAGTGGCTCACCAACGTGATGAGCTCCATCGTCACCACCAAGCATAGCTACGTCTCCAGGCGAGAGGTATGCAGTATCATCTGTGGCGCGCGGCTGTGTGCTGTGGGTGTGTTGTTTGTTGGTGTGTGCGCGCTGATGTCTTCATAATTATTAGGGCATTCTGCACCACTCCACGCTGCCTCTGCTGTGGCGCGAGCCGGACTTCCCCGCGTCGCTTCACGCCTTCATCCTGGCGCTGCTCAACCGGTTCGAGATCGCCTTCACCATGGACAACGTACACACGCGAGGGGCTGGTCCCGACAGCGACGACAAGGCCTTGGCCCGCAAGTCTCGCAATGAGACGAAGTCGAACGACGACGCCGACGATGCGGCTGAGTCTCAGATCACCGCCGGCGCCAGGATCGACTACAACGGTGTCAGTCTCATACCGTGCCTCCTCTCCGAAGAGCGGCCCAAGGACATGGACACCCTGTGGCCCAGACGCAGGTATCTCTCGCCTCCGCTTTCGTTCTCCCCCCCCCTCGAGCGGTCGACCGACTCGCTCACCCTCGGATGGCTGCAGGCGCGGCGATGGCATTTCGGAGTTCGGGCGGGTGTACCGGTTCAATTTCGTGCCTGCGGGATTCTTCGGGCGCGTGATGGTGCGGCTCCTCAACTTCAAGCTCGAGAAGGCCAAGAAATACTGGCGCAACGGGTACGTACCCCCGCAGCTCCTCTCGGCGCACTCGTGTGTCGCGTGTCGCGTTCGCTCACACCCGAATCCGTATGCACGAAGGTTGCTTCTGCACAACCACCCGGAGAAGGTGCTGGTCGAGTTTCTACCGTCGTCCAATCAGCTCAATATCACCATCCGCACGGTGAGCGATGACGACCAGTCCTCGTCGGACAGCGAAGAGGACCCCGTGGAGCGGGCACGGAACGCACGCGATCGACTGAGTCGGCGCTTCGATCTCCATAAGCAACGCAAGGGTATATAGAGCCACATTGGCACAACGCTGCGACGTCAAGTAACGTGAGGTGTTTGGCGTGTGCAGAGAGCTTTCAAACGCTGTCCCTGCTGGTCTTCGCGGCGGTGGATGCGCTGATCAACGACTGGTACAGTTTGGATGTGCGCGTCCTCGTTCCGTGTGCGCACTGCGTCGACAACGAGATCTATCCGCCCTACTACTTCCCGTTCCAGGTACACACACACACACAGCACGCGCACGCGCGTGGCGTTACGACCTACTCGCGCCTCAACGATCCGTACAGGACTGCCAAAGCGCGCTGTTCAAGAGCAGCAGTGCCTATGCCACCTGCCTGCGGGACGCGCCGGCACCGGTCCTGGGTACCCGCCCTGTAACCCTCACGTTGACAACCACTTTAACTGACTCGCACTCTTCCTGTTGATCAATGATAGCAGAGGCCGCTCCCGACACGCCAAGGCGTAAAGTGAACTACGTGCGGCTGGACAAGCTCGTTCCGGACGTGGCGATGGTCCATCTGCAGGCGTCGCGCATCAAATTCACCGAGCTTCAATTGGCCAATCTGGTTGGCAAAGGCAGCTTTGCCGAGGTAAACTGCGTCACGCACGACACACACAACATGCGCGCGCGCGCGAAACATACGACACATACGACGCGACGCACATACACTCATCACACGGAAACGCACCTCGTTGCGGTGCAGGTATATCGAGCGATCTGGCGAAAGCCGAAGAAAAAGAAGCGAAAGGAAAAGAACGAAGACGACGCGGAGGACAGCGAACTGGACGACTTCAGCGAGATGGAGGAGTCGGACACCGAAACGGAGACCGACACCGAGACCGACACCGAGGACGAGGCCGCCCAGCTGGGGGGCAAGGGCAAGCCGGAGGACTACGAGGAGGAGACGGTCGCCGTGAAGAAGCTGATGTTCACCGAAGAGGAGGATCTCCCGCCGGAGGACACCGTCAGGGCCATCGAAGAGTTCAGGAATGAAGTGTGGATTATGAGGTACGAGCTGTGCTCCTTCGCCTGCGTGTGCGGTGGCGCGTGCGATTGTGTTCTGATCTCGCGTTCTGTTGTGCACAGTGGTGTGGTGCATCCCAACATTGTACCCCTCAAAGGGTTCACCATGGAGCCCTGCTGCTGTATCGTGACGGAGTTCATGGAGGGCGGCAACCTCTGGGACTTCATCAAGAGCGAAGCGAGCGGTACCTTTTACGCGAACACACCACACACGCACGCACGACACTGAGATACGATGACTCATCGACGTCGCCTCCTTGCAGAGACTGCGCTGACCTGGCCCTTGCGCCTGAAGATCGCCAAAGACGTGGCGAAGGGCATGGCCTTCTTGCACTCCATGAATCCGCCCATCATGCACCGCGACTTGAAGACGCCCAATATTATGGTAGGTCTCGCCTTTTACACGACACGACACGACCAACGACACGACACGACACACCGCCCTCGGCTTACCGGTTTGGCAACTACCTACAGTTGGCGGACATCTCTCCCCAGTCGAAGGTGGTGGCGAAGGTGATCGACTTCGGCGTGTCCTCCTCCGCCCTCTCGGCCGTGGGCCGCAAGGTCGACTGTCCCGGTACGCCTCCTTTCCACGCCATCTGCGCCAGAGCGAGCACCCTTTTTCACTTCGTGTCATGTGCGCTGATGTGCCGTGCGTGCCGTGGTTGGTGATGGTAGTGTGGCTGGCCCCGGAGATCATTCGTGGCAAGGACTACTCGGTTAAGAGCGGTACGCACGTGCCCTGGTCTCAGCCCGGCTCGAGCGTCGCTCACCACGTAAATGTGTCGCATGGGCGCGCGTTGCATTGTTTCTCGTTTCGCCAGACGTGTATTCGTTCGGCGTGATCCTCTACGAGCTGCTGGTGCGGCACCGCTATTTCGCCCAGGACCTTTGGATGAGCAAGCTCGAGACCAAGATCATCGGCGGCGTCCGCCCCGCTCTCCCCGATGAGTGCTTGCCCGAGTACCGGTACCGATTCCCCAGCTCTCCCGCACGACACGCACGACACACGACAAATGTGCACATGTCAAGCCCCATCGACTGATCACACGCCGGCCCAACTCGCCGCAGGGAGCTGATCGTCGAGTGCTGGCAGCCGGACGCCAGTAAGCGCCCTTCGTTCAAGCAGGTGCTGGCCAAGCTGCAGGCCGCCCTCGCCCGCCACTACCCTCTCGACGCCGCCTACGATGCCGTCGAGGTAGAGGTCGAAGTCGACGCGGTCCCCGACGACCAGAAGCAGACGCCTACCAAGCCGGAGCCGCCATCAATCGACCCGCCAGCGCCGACCGAGCCTTTGGTGGTCGTGTCTACGCCCGAGCCGGAGCCGCCATCAATCGATCCGCCCGCGCCGCAGAACGGCATAGTCACCGACGTCGCCCCGGCCGAACAGTCGGCCACGCAGAGCGGGGAGCCAGTGCTGGGTGTGGACTCGGTGGCAACGGACGCGCCGAGCCTGCGTCATGAGGCGCTGCTCCCGGCGGCCGCCGAACAGCGAAGCGCCCACGACCGAGCAGGCAAGCGGCGTTCGCAACACGAGGCGCGGATGTCGTGCCAGATCAAGCGGCGGTCGGCGCGTTACTCGTGCAGCGTGCAGCGCCGCAAGGCGAAAGAGGAGGACGAGGCCGAGCGCTACCTTCAGAACATCCGCCTGGACAACCTCGCCGCCAAGTTCACCCAGTGGCAGAGCAGGGTGCGTTCCTGCAAGCGGACCGCCGTCGAGCTCAGCCACTCGCCCAAGCCCGAAGCCGGACCAGGTCCCCAGGCCCAGCCCCAGCCTCAGTCGCCAGTCGCCGCCACCGCCGCCTCTGCGCCGATAGCTACGGTGACGGCCAAGGTCGCGGACGAGAACGGTGGTGAGGACGCGCTGGGGCGACAGTCATCGGAGGCGCGTCGCCGCTTGACCATGGGCGAGAAGGGGAACGGCGGCGCGGAAGACCAGCTACCGCGGCCGCAAGTCCCGTCGCCGGCGTCGCCGCGAGCCAAAAAGAGCGAAGCGACTACGGCCGCCTCCTGCGAAGAGGCAGAAGAGCGAAGCCACGGCGAGTCACTTAGCGGCGAGCCCGCGAAGATGGAGATGACGTTTGTCGCGAAGGCCGAGGTGGTGGTGAAGGAGAGGCGCAAGGACATGGAGTGGAAGGAGGGCAACATCGCCCGGAAGCCCAGCCGCGAGATGCCGGCGATCGTGGTGGTGAGCGACGAGACGAAGCCGCGTACAACCTCCGAAGCCGAGCAGCCGCAGCCGTCGCTCGAGCAGGCCGCGGACCAGTTGGCCGAGCGGGGCAGCATCAGCGAGACGAGCGATTCGCGCACGAGCGTCAGCTACGGGGACTACGACGACGAGGGCTCCTCGCTGCGCACCGAGGAGAGCGAAGACGACGACAGCGACATCTTCGAAATGGAGGAGGTCGAAAGCCCGCGCACCGAGCTCATTACCCCCAGATCCGCGTCCTGCGCAGCTCTTTCGTCGTCTTCGTCGTCGTCGTCGTATCTGTCGCCTTCGGAGCCGCCGTCATTGTCGACGTCGTCGGCCAGCGCTGCCGCCGAGGACGACGAGCGGCTGCGGCGGAAGCTCAGGGAGATCGAGGAGCGGCGACAGCGGGTGCACGAACTGGTCAAGAAGCGGGAGAAGGCGGCCAGCGCCGAGCGGCTGGGCGTGGCCGCCGGTGGTGCAAGCGGCGGCAGCCCGGCGCGCCAGGGCAAGCGCATCAAGCGACGAAGTCAGTCGGCCGAGGACCTGGCGCAGCGGCGGGAGCGGGAGCAGATGGAGAAGGAGCAGCGCGCCCTGCGCCGGGCTGAGGCGCGGGCCAGGGAGATGCTCGAACGGCAGCAGCTGCTCCAACAGCTGGCCGGTCAAACGAAGAGCGCCACCCACGGCAACGACGGCGACAACGAAAGCGAAAGCGAGGACGATCACGGCAGCGAAGATGAAAGCGAGACCAACGTCAAGAAGGCGAACAAGAAGCGAGAGAAGACCAAGACCAGGCCGCAGGAGGAGGAGAAGGACGAGGACGAGGAGGCCGTGCCGCAGCGCCGGTTCGGGCACAGGAAGCAGCTCTCGTTCGGTGTTGGGTTTGGGCCGAGCTCGCTGGAGCGAGTGCACTCGTGGACTGTACGTTGCATCCCATCGCATAGCTCACGATCACACCGCGCGAGCGCTCGAACACACCGGCCAACCCGTGGTTTTTGTTTGGTGGGGAACAAACAGAAGGCGAGCCCGGTTGGGTCGCACCGAGGGAGCCTGCCCAGCACGCCCGAGCCGGAGGGCGGCAGCCCCGCCCAACGAGGCAGCGTGTCCGAGTCATGACGTGCTCCCCCCCCCCCACGCGCAAGCCCAAAAGCGCAAGGCCGCGAACAAAAAGCGGCCCATGTCAAATTCCCATTTTAGGGTCTTTGGGCACAAAAGGGAAAGCCGAACCCCACTCAAACACACCGACACTCGAAGAAATCGATTAAGATCTCAATCGAGGAAGAAAGAAGGTGAAGAGACAGTTTCGAAGCTTCACCAGTACGTCGTTCGAACATGGAGCGTCCGACAACGAGGGGTCCGCGGGCGCTTTCGGAAGCGAAGCCCTACGAGGAGGTGGCGCCGATGGGCGAGTTCACCCCCGCCCCCATGTCCGTATCGCTGGGGGCATCGACGTCGGCCCTGATACACTCGCGGGCCGGCCTGCGCAGATCGTCAGGCAGCTTTTCGCCGATCACCAGGAGCGACGAGGGCCGAGTACTGCGGGAGGAGGAGGGAGGCACGACTCGGGACGAGGGGGTGGACGTGGTCGAGAAGCTCACCATTGCCCTCATGGGCGGGGGCGCCACGGGCAAATCGTCCCTCATCGTCCGCATGCTACACGATCGATTTGAGGAGGTGGAGGACAACGATCCCACCCTCCTCGACGAATACGAGCTCCCCTACCACTTTGAAAACCGCACATGTACCTCCCCCCCCCTCATTACCCCTTCTCTTCAATAAGAGTGATTTAAAAAATGAATACTGAATGCACCCCCCCCCACTCCCTGCAGATAGCTTGACCCTCCTCGATACAGGTACTGTTACTGCTTGCAATGATACCACACTTGCTCTTCCAGGTCTAAACAAAGTCTTTCTTTCTGTTCGCAGCGGGACAAGAACAGTTTAGTGAACAGCGACTGGACGCTGTGAAAGCAGCCAAGGGATTCCTTCTCGTGTACGACGTGACGCAACGGTACCATTGCCTCGTCTTGCCTGTCCGCCGTAACCGCGAAGTTGTTCTGATCGAGAGCTGGAATCCGTCACACCAACCAGGCTGTCGTTTGAAGAGGTGGAGGTGTTCATGAACGATCTGTGCCGAGCGCGGCTAAAGGACACGAGGGACATGCCCATCGTCATCGTGGGCAACAAGGGCGACGTGCCCGACGAACTGCGACAGGTCCCCAAGGCCCAGGCCGCCAAATTCGCCGAGGACAACGGCTGTCCGCTCATTGGTACCCACCACGCACCACACCACCCTGCCCCTACACCAGAGAGGGCGCACCAACCACATCACCCATCACAGAAACGAGCGCCAAGTCGGGGCGGAATGTACATAAGGTGCTGGAGAAACTGCTACAGGAGATCACCTACTATCATACCAAGGCCCTGCGGGGCATCATGTACAAGATGAAGGGCGCCTACACCACTCCCTCGATTCGAATCAAAGGTCGGTCTCCCCACACCCCACCCAACACAGATAACTCATCAGAGAGATGGCTGACGTGTGTGTGTGTGTGTGTGTTTGATGGTGCAGGGAAGCCGGGGTGGACCAAGTACCACGTTTTGCTGGACCGGGAGAACTTCTCGTGGTTCCCCAGCAAGAACAAGCACAAGCCACGAGGCTTCATACCACTCACCACCATCGTAGGCGCACGGTACACTACACTACACACGACACGACACGCATACACACGACACACACCACTGAAGTGCACATCAACGTTAGGGAAGCGGAGAAGGAGACGCAGAGGAACAACTCGCTGCTGATCAAGTCGCTGCACACATACTTCTTTTACACTGAAACGGGTACCTGCACCGGTCCCGTTCCCGCGAACGCG
>CDFN01057792.1:541-14856 GCA_000826445.1 Acanthamoeba quina | reverse complement strand
CAGCGATCACGAGGAGGAGGAAGAGGAGGCAGCGGAGGCGAGGACGGCGGAGAGGGCGGGCACGAAGTTGGCCATGGCGGCCTCTTCGTTGAGGAAGAGGTGGCTGCCCTCGGCGATGGAGAGGAACTCGAAGGCGGCCGTGGTGTAGTGCTCCCAGGAGAGGAGGTGGGTCTTGTCCTTGAAGATCACGTCCTTCTCGCCGCCCACCGCCAGCAGCTTGCTCTGCATCTGCTTCCGCTGGCCCTCGCCGTACAGGCCCGACGCCTTTCGCCACGGCAGGTACCGCTTGCCGAGCAGGATCGACGAACGGATCACCTCTGCAACCAGCGACCGCACACGACACACATACGCGCGTGTCAGGCCAAAAGACGCGCTGATGGGAGGAACGTGCACCACGCACGCGCGTGTGCGGTCACAGGTGGAGAGTGGGGGAGGGGGTGGCGTCGTACCGGGGTCGAGGGTGGTGTTGACGATGAGGCCCTGCTGCATGGCCACGCGCATGAAGTCCTCCACGGGGGCCGCGGCCAGCACGGCGTCGGACCAGCCCTCCCACTCCGTGGCGAAGATGCTGGGCTCGTCGGGCGAGGCGATCGCCGCCACCACGAGCTGCGACGACGCGCGGAAGTGGGACGCCGCCTCGTAAGCGATCAGGCCGCCCATCGAATGACCGTAGAACACCAACGGAGCTGCATAGCGCACACAAGACAGTGAGTCAACTCTGTGTGTGCGTGTGTGTGCGTGTCGTGTCGTGTCGTGTCGTCAAGAAGTAAGTACCGGGGGCAGCCTGGTCGAGGAGGGCGAGCTGGTCGAGGATGAGCGGGAGGAGGTCCTCCCAGGTGGACGAGCGCTGGGGCACGTAGGCGTAGAGCTCCACGTCGGCCGGCACGAACGCGGTCCAGCCGCGGAACACGGAGGGCTCGCCGCCCAGGTACGGGAAGCACACCAGGCGCGCCTTGGGCTTCTCCACCTTCCGGTAGCACTCGAACACCGCCACGGGACCCGACGCCGCCGCTGACGACGACGACGACGATGGCGAGATGGCGGTCGCGTCGGACGATGACGACGACGACGACGACGACGAGGGGGCGAGAGAGGAGAGGGAGAGGATCTTGACGACGAGCTCGTCGATGCTCTTGCCGCCGGTGAGGTCGAGCACGGAGAGGGAGATCTTCATCTCCTTGTCGATCCAGTTCTTGAGCTCGACGGCCATGAGCGAGTCGACGCCCAGGTCGGTGAGCTTGTTGCTCATCTCGATGTCCTCGGCCGCGATGCCGAGCATGGAGCTCAGCTTGGCCCGCAGGCTCTGGCGCAGGATCTCGATGCGCTCCTCGGCGGGCGCGGCCGAGAGCTGCTGGAAGACCGACACCGAGCTGCCGCCGCCGGCGCCGCCGTCGGTGGCCTCGCCTCGGTCGTCGACCAGGAGCGCGCGGAAGCGGGCCGAGGTGAGGGACGGGAGCGTGTTGGCGGCCACGCGCCACAGGATGGGCGACGCGACCACCTGCGCGGGCAGGTCGGTGATGGCCCACTGCAGGACGTGGAGGGCGTGGTCGATGGGGAGCGGGTAGATGCCGCGCTTCTTCATCGACTCCTCGAGGTCCTTGCGCTCGGCCACGTAGCCCACGTCGCCGATGGCGCCCCAGTTGATGGACACGAGCGGGAGCGACGGGGAGCGGGCGCGCGCCTGGTGGGCCAGGGCGTCGAGGTAGGCGTTGGCGGCGGCGTAGTTGGACTGGGCCAGGTTGCCCACCACGGCCGACACCGACGAGAAGAGCACGAAGAAGCGCAGCGGCTCGGCGCCCAGCAGCTCCACCAGGTTGTGCGTGCCGCGCACCTTGGGCGCCACCACGCGACGGAACCGATCCGGCGTCATGTCGTCCAGCAGGCAATCGTCTGCCATCACAACAACATCAACAACAAGCAACGACGACGACGAGAGACAAAGAGTAATGAGCGACAATGGCGGAGGACTAGACATGTAAGAAAAACATGAATGAAAAAAACAAAAGCTCCTCAGAGACACGCAAAACACAGTTGTCGACATGGCGATGTTCAGGTTTAGCATAGGATGTTGTTCAATCATCAACGGAGGTGCGGTGGCGGTGGCGGTGGCCACTCACGATAAATTGAGAAATAATAAATGGGGTGACGGCGGTGGCTGGTGGTGGTGGTGCGTACCGAGGACCATGGCGGCCTGCATGACGCCGCCAAAGCCGGGGGCGGCGGGGAAGTGGGCGCGGATGCGGCCGAGGGCGGCCTGGAGCTGGTCGCGGTCGACGACGTCGGCCTTCTCGACCAGGACGTGGGCGCCGAGCGCGGTGAGCTCCTCGACGGCCTGGGCGGCGGCCGGGGTGGCGGCGCCGGAGCGGGAGAGGAAGGCGAGGTTGGTGGCGCCGTGCTGGGCCATCCAGCGGGCCACGGCCGAGCCGAAGCCGCCGAGGCCGCCGATGAGGAGGTAGACGGGGGCCGGGTCAAAGGCAAAGGCGGGGAGGAGGGTGCGGACGGGCTCGTCGGGGCGTAGGGAGAGGATGACCTTGCCGATGTGCTTGCCCTGCTGCATGTAGCGGAAGGCCTCCTCTACGCGGCCGAACGAGTAGACCTTGCGCGGGAGCGGTCGGAGCTTGCGCTCGTGGAAGAGGGCCATGAGCTCGCGGAAGATGCGGCCCGACGTGTGCGGGTGGGAGCCGTTGAGGCGGTCGAGGTCGATGGCGAAGAAGGAGAGGTTCTGGCCGAAGGGGAGCAGGTCGAGCTTGGAGTTGCCGTAGATGTCGCGCTTGCCGATCTCCAGGAAGCGGCCGAACGGGGCCAGCACGCCCACGCTCTTCTTCAGGGCCTCGCCCGAGAGCGAGTTGAGCACCAGGTCGACGCCGCGGCCGTCGGTCTTCTTGGCGAGCTCCTGCACAAAGTCAAGGCTGCGCGAGTTCATGATGCGGTCGGGCCGCACGCCCAGCTCGCGCTCGATGAACTCCCGCTTCTCGCGGCTGCCCACCGTCGCGTAGACCTCGGCGCCGAACAGGTGCGCCAGCTGAATGGCCGCCTGGCCCACGCCGCCGGCCGCGGCGTGGATCAGCACCGACTCGCCGGGCTGGATGTGGCCCAGGTGCTTGAGCGCGTAGAGGGCCGTGAGGAAGGTGGCCGGGATCGTGGCGGCCTCCTCGAAGCTCATCCACTCGGGGATGGGCTGCACCAGCGGCGCCAAGGTGGTCACGTAGGTCGAGAAGCAGTAGCGCGCCACGCACACCACGCGCTGCCCGACGGCCAGGTCGGCGACGCCCTCGCCTACGGCCGCGACTACGCCGGCGCACTCGATGCCCAGGTTGCGTCCGCAGAAGCCGCCCTCGACGGCCTCGTCGGAGAGCATGCCCATGGCCAGCATCACGTCCTTGAAGTTGAGGCCCGTGGCCTGCACCTGCACCTCGACCTCGCCCGGACCGGGCACGCGCCGCTGCGACTCGCGCCACTGCAGCGTGTTGAGCAGACCCGCCGTGCCCACCTCGAGCCGCAGGCCCGCGCAGTCGCCGTAGCGCTTCTCCTCGGTGCGCTGCAGATCGGCAGACACCTTCTTGGCCGCCACGCGCGGCACGTACACTACCGGCCGCTCGGAGGCGGCGGCGCCTTGACGCACGACGAGCTCCTCCTCGTCGCGCACGTGCGGCGACGCGAGCGCCTCGAAGACGCTGGCCGCCACCTGCGCGGGCGTGAAGCGCGGGTCGACGTCGACGACGCAGCTCTTGATGCCGGGGCGCTCGTTCTTCATCACGCGCGAGAAGCCGACGAGGGGCGCGTTGTGGGGCAGCGGGCAGTCCATGTTGCCGCCGCGCGTCACCCAGTAGACCTCGCCGCAGTGGCCGCTCACCGCGGCCTTCATGCGCTCGAACTCGCCGTCGGACACGCCCTCGAACACGGACGCGCTCGACAGCGAGGGCAGGTACACCAGCGTACCGTGCGCCGCCGCCTCGCCGGCCGCGGCCACGCGCACCAGCTCGCGCGGTGCCGCGGCGCACAGGCTCGCGAGCTCGGCGACGACGGCCTCCTGCTCTTCGCCGGCGTCGGCGAGCACGTAGACCACGGGGGTGGCCGCGGCGGCGGGCTCGGCGAGGGGCGCGGTGACGAGGAAGGTGGCGTGGATGGGGCGCGGGCGGCGGTCGTGCAGCGGGTGGATGACGGCCCAGCCGCTGTCGACAAAGGCCTGGCGCCAGGCCTGCTCGGAGAGGGTGGGGCCGACGCTGCGGCGCTCGGGGTCCTGGAAGCGCCACCAGCCGGAGAGGGTGCCGAACACGGTCTGGATCCACATGGGCGTGTTGACGAACTCGTTCATGAGCAGCTGGCCGCCGGGGGCCAGCAGCCGGCGCACGCTGGTGAGGGTCTGGACGATGTCGACGGTGGCGTGGAGCACGTCGGTGGCGACGATGAGGTCGTAGGACTCGGGCGTGAAGCCCTGGGCGTCGAGGTCCTTCTCAATGTCGAGCACCTGGAACTTCATGCGGCCGCCCCACGGGGCGAACTTGGCCTTGGCCTTCTCGAAGAAGGAGGGCGAGATGTCGGTGAAGGTGTACGACACGAAGCGCTTGCCCAGCACCGGCAGCGCGTGCGTCGTGGTGCCGCCCGTGCCGGCGCCGATCTCGAGCACGCGCAGCTGGCCGTGCTTGTGGGCCAGCAGGTCGAGCGCCTGCCCGAGGATCTGGTTGGCCTGGTAGAAGGTGGGGCCCTTCTCGTACACGCGGTACACCGTGTCGTCCTTGAACAGCAGCGAGAGCGGGTCCGTGGTGCCCAGCAGGATCTCCTCGAGGTGGTACCCGATGCGGTGCACCACGAGGCTCTCGTCCTTGAGCGCCTGCTCCTCCTCGGCGCTGAAGAAGGCCTCCACGGGCACGTTCTCGGCGGCGGCCTGGTCGGCCGTGGCGCGCACGGTGGCCTCGAGCCAGTCGTAGAGCGGGCGGTAGAGGGGCACGATGCGCTCGCGCTTCTCGGGGCTCGCCTCGAACGAGGCAGCGACGCGGCGCAGGTAGGCGAGGGCCACGCGCTCGGGCTCGTCGTCCCACGCGGCGTCGGTCGGCGGCACGGCCTGCGCGACGAGGCCGTCGGCGCCGTGGACCAGCAGGGCCAGGTCGGGCCTCCACACGAACTCGTAGAGGCTCTCGTTCCACTCCCACGAGCCCTGCTCGTCGCCGCCCTTGGCGCCGCCCTTCTTGCCGATGGAGGCGCACAGGAGGCCCTCGACGCTCACCTTGTCCTCGCCGTCGGCCAGGCCCAGCAGGCGGATGTCGCCCACGAAGCTGCCCTGGGCGGGCTTCTTGGCCGTGGCGTGCACAAAGTACTTGGCCGCGCGGCACGGCGAGTGCACCTCGATCTTGCCGATGCGCACAGGCAGGTAGCTCTCCGAGAGCGAGCCGCCCACGGCCCCGATCAGCACCTGGAAGCACGCGTCCAGCACCGTCGGGTGGATCGCGTAGGAGCTGCCCGCCGGCGGCAGCGCGCACGGCACGGAGCTCACCACCGCCCACGCCTCACCGTCGCCGCGGTGCAGCTCCTCGATGCCTGCACATATAGACATGTCGTGTCGTGAGTGTCGTGGTTGGTGACCACACGCACACACCGCACACGCGACACTTCTAGGTTCTAAAAAGAGAGTGTGTGCGCACCCTGGAAGTCGGGGCCGTATTCGAGGCCGGCGTCGTTGAAGACCTTGTAGCACTCGTCCTTGGAGACAAAGTGCGGGCAGCGCTCCTTGACGGCCTGCATGAGGGCCTTGTTGGCCTCGATCTGGTCGGCGGCGGCCGGCGCGGCGGGGGCGAGCCTGCGGTGCTTGCCGCTGCAGTGCTCCTGCCAGCCGCTGCCGTCGGCCGAGAAGACGGTGAAGTCGCGCCGGCCCTCCTCCTCCTTGTCGGCGAGCGTGAGCTGGGTCTTGATCGCGGTCTGGTCGGTCTCGAAGATGAGGGCCTTCTTGAACACGATCTCCTCGATCGCCACGGGCGTGTTGACGGCGTCGCCGCTCTTGGTGTCGTCGGCGGGGATGGCGGCAGCCATGGCGATGTAGCCGGCGCCGGGGAAGACGATGGAGCCCTGGACGACGTGGTCCTTGAGGTAGGGCAGGTGGGGCACCTTGAGCTCGTTCTGCCAGAGGGCGGCGCCGTGGGCCTGGTGGAGGCGGTGGCCCAGGAGCTCGTGGCCCAGCTCGCGGAAGCGGGACTGGCGCGAGATGTCCGACTCGTGCCAGTAGGACTTGCGCTGCCACGGGAACGAGGGCAGGCCGCGCACGAGGCGGGGCTCGCGGTAGCCGACGAGCAGCTTATCGCGGAACACGCGGTCCCAGGCGACGTCGACGCCGGCGTCGTGGAGGGCGGAGAGGGAGAGGAGCATGCGGCGCTGCTCGTCCTCCTTGCGGATGATGGAGGGCAGCACGGCGGGCGGCTGGGCGGAGAGGGCCAGCAAGCACTGGCGCAGCGGGCCCTGGAGGGCCGGGTGCGGGCCGATCTCGACGACGACGTCGATGCGCGTGGTACGGAAGGCGGCCTCGATGGCGGGCCAGAAGCGGACCATGGAGACCAGGTTGCGCACCCAGTAGTCGGCGCCGAGGTCGGAGGCCTTGCAGGGCGCGCCGAGCACGGTGGAGATCATGGGCACGCGGGTCTGCTCGCCGCCCTGGGTCTCGAGGCCCGTGAGGAGCTCGGTGAGGCGGGCGCCGACGGGGAGCATGTGGTGCGAGTGGTAGGCGCAGTCGATGCGGAGGAACTGGCAGAAGACGCCGCGCTCCTTGAGCACCTCGCCGATGGCCTCCATCTCGGCGGCGTCGCCGGAGATGGTGCAGTTGGTGGGCGAGTTGACGGCGGCGATGCCGACCTTGCCGCGGTAGGGGGCCAGGAACTCGGTGGCCTCCTGCTCGGTCATGCCCACGGCGGCCATCTTGCCGCGGCCGCTCTCGTTGACCTTCATGGCCTCGCCGCGGTACACGGCCGTGCGGATGGTGTCCTCGAGCGACAGCGCGCCGGCGGCGTACGCGGTGGCGATCTCGCCGCTCGAGTGGCCCACCACGATCGAGGGCTCCACGCCCCAGTGGCGCCACAGGCGCACCAGCGAGACCTGGAGCGAGGTGGTGCACGGCTGCGCGATGTCCGGTCGGTTGACGATGGTCGTGGCCTCGTCCTGCGCGAGCACGTCGAGCACGGACCAGCCCACCAGGCGCCGCACGATGCGGTCGCACTCGCGCATGCAGTCGCGGAACACCGGCTCGTCGCGCAGCAGCTGGCGACCCATGGCGTACCACTGCGCGCCCTGGCCCGTGAACACAAACAGCACCTGCTTGGCCTTGTCGGCCTCGGGCATCTTCGCGATCTTGGCCTTGGGCAGCTCCGCCGCCAGCTCCGCCGCCGACGACACCACCGTTGACAGGCGGTAGCCGTGGTGCGTGCGCCGGCAGGCCAGCGTGTAGGCCAGGTCCATCAGGCGCTCGGCGTCGTCGGCGAGGCCGAGGCCGTCGGCGGTGTCGGCGAGGCGGGCGGCGTAGGCCTGCTGGAGGTCGGCGAGGGCCTGCTTGGTGTGGGCCGAGAGGACGATGGGGAAGGCCTGCGGGGTGCGCTCGTTGCGGCGGTGGTGGGCGGGGAGGGCGAGGGCGGGCACGAGGGGCGCCTGCTCGATGACGGCGTGGGCGTTACTGCCGCCGAAGCCGAACGAGTTGACGCCGGCGCGGCGCACGGAGCAGGCGGGCCACGGGGTCTTGGTGCCGGTGACCTTGAGGCGCATGCCGTCAAAGTCGATGTCCGGGTTGGGGGTCTGGAAGTGGAGGTTGGCCGGGATGACGCCGTGCTCCATGGCCAGTACGGCCTTGATGACGCCGGCGAGGCCCGAGGCGCCCTCGAGGTGGCCGATGTTGGACTTGACGGAGCCGATCAGGAGCGGGTTGTCGCCGGGGCGCACCTCGCCCAGCACGGAGCCGATGGCGCCGGCCTCGACGGGGTCGCCGGCGCGGGTGCCGGTGCCGTGGGCCTCGATGAACTGGACGTCGAACGGGGTGAGCCGGGCGCGCGAGTAGACCTCGCGGAGCAGCGCGGCCTGCGCGTCGCGGCCGGGGAAGGTGAGACCAGCAGTGCGGCCGTCCTGGTTGGTGCCGGTGGCGCGCACGAGGGCGCGCACGGAGTCGCGTTCGCGGGCGGCGGTGGCGAGCGGTTCGATGACGAGCACGCAGATGCCCTCGCTGCGCACGTAGCCGTCGCCCGAGGCGTCAAAGGCCTTGCAGCGGCCGTTGGGCGAGAGCATGTGGAGCTTGGCAAAGGCGATGAACATCTCCGGGAGCAGGTTGGTGCTGGTGCCGGCCACGATGGCGCGGTCGCACTCGCCGCGCTGGATGCTCTCGCAGGCCAGGTGGAGCGCGACAAGCGAGGACGAGCAGGCCGTGTCGACGGTGAACGAGGGTCCCTTGAGGTCGTAGAAGTAGGACACGCGGTTGGGCACGATGCTCGACGCGCAGCCGGTCTGCACGTAGGGCCGGATCTTGTCCGGGTCGGCCACCTGCACCTTGTGGTAGTCGGAGAAGCACACGCCCGTGAACACGCCCGTGCGCGAGCCGCGCACTTTGTCCAGGCTCATGCCGGCGTCCTCGAGCGCCTCGTATACCACCTCGAGCACCATGCGCTGCTGCGGGTCCATGACCTCGGCCTCGCGCGCGCCGATGTGGAAGAACGACGCGTCGAACTTGTCCACGTCGTCCAGGAAGCCGCCCTGCGTGGTGGGCATCTTGCCCGGCTTGTCCATGTCCGGGTCGTAGAAGGCCTCCGCGTTCCACCGGTCGGCCGGGATCTGCGAGATGGCATCGACGCCCGAGTCCAGGTTGGACCAGAACTCGCCCACGTTGCGCGCCTTGGGCACCCGGCACGCCATGCCCACGATCGCGATCGGCGCGCCCGGGTAGTCCTCAAGTGTGGGCACCACCGGCTGCGCGAGCGCGGCCACGTCCACCTCGGGCAGGGCCTCGTCGTCCTCCTCCTCCTTGGCCTGGGCCTCGGCGATGCTGTCGCTGCCGGCACTGGTGCCGTTGCTCTGCATCGCAGACTTGAGCTCGAAGCCGCCCTTGCGGCGCTGGCGGCGCTTCTCGGGCTTGAAGGCGGCGAGCTCCTCGTCGATGAACTTGGTGAGGCGCGGGGAGATCTTGGTGTAGGCGTCGGAGAGGAGCAGGTCGACGATCTGCTCGATCGAGTTGTACTCGTCGCACAGGCTCGTGGGCAGCGCGCAGCCCAGGCGGTCCTCGAGCTCGCGCAGGAGCTGCATCTGCCGGAGCGAGTCCATGCCGTAGGACCGCACGTCGCACGCCGGGTCGATGTTGGCGGCGTCGAGGTCGACGGCCTCGGCCACCTTGTTCACGATGTAGCGCTGGAGGGCCTCCTTGCGCGGCTTGAAGGCCTGCACGAGCTTGTCCACCACGCCCCCCACCAGGTTGCGACCACCGGTGCCGCTGCTGGTGTTGGAGTCCAGGCGGGCGAGCGAGGCCTGCAGGTAGCTGTAGCGGCAGGCGAAGCGCATGAGCTTGCCCGACGAGGTCTTGGGCACCGTGTGCTCCTTGACCAGCACCACGTCGTGCAGCTCCAGGCCGTCGAACGCGCGCGCCACCGCCGTCTTGATGCTCAGCACGAGGTCGTCGCGCGCCTTGGCGTCGGCCACGGGCTGGCGCAGCTCGGCCACGGCCACCACCTTCTCCTCGTCGTGGCCCTCGAGCTGCACCGAGAACACGGCGCAGCAGCCCGGGCGCACGAGGTCGCTGGCGCTGTGGATGGTCCATTCGATGTCGAGCGGGTACACGTTGCGGCCCCGCACGATGATTAGGTCCTTCAGGCGGCCCGTCACGAACAGCTCGCCCTTCTCGTTCACGAAGCCCAGGTCGCCCGTGCGCATGTAGCACGCCGACGACGCGTCGCCTTCCACGGTGGCCGCGAACACCTCCTGCGTTCTGTACCCGCACAACACGCACACAAGTGTGAGAACCGCGCGTCGTTTCTGTGCGTTTAGGGGGGTTCGAGGGGAGTACCGATCAGGCTGGCCGTAGTAGCCGGGCGAGATGCCGGGGCCGCGCGCCCAGACCTCGCCGACGGAGAGGGGCGGGCAGGCGGTGCGGGAGACAGGGTCGACAATGCGGATCTCGCCCTCGGGGAGGCTGGTGCCGCACGCCACGAGCATGTCGCTGGGTCGGACGCGCTCCTCCTTGGCCCCCGACGCCGGCGAGGCGAGGAAGGTGGGCGGGACGCCCTGCTGTCCGCCGGTCACGATGAGGGTGGCCTCGGCCAGGCCGTAGCAGGCGTAGAACTTGTCCATGGTGAACCCGCTGGGCCCGAACTTGTCGCAGAAACGGCGCAGCGTAGACGCCTGGACCTGCTCGGCTCCGTTCAACGCCACCTGCAACAAGCCGTTACAATGAAGCGCAAAATTAGGAAAGTCGTTTCCGCTGGTGGTGGGTTGGGAGGAGAGGGGTGGGTACGCGAAGGTGGGAGAGGTCGAGCTGGCGAGCGGCGGCGTCGGAGAGCTTGCGGGCGCAGAGCTCGTAGGCAAAGTTGGGCGCGGCGACGTGGGTGACGCGGTGCTGGGCGACGAGGCGGAGGAACATGTCGGGCCGCTTGAGGAAGGTGGAGGGAGCCATGAGCATCATGGGCATGCGCGAGTAGAGCACCGAGAGCACGTTGCCCACGAGGCCCATGTCGTGGTAGAGGGGTAGCCAGCACAGCCCGAGCTGCTGCGGGGCCTGCGTGTCGAGCAGGTGGCTGATGGCCACCGCGTTGTAGACGGCATTCTCGTGCGTCACCACCACCCCCTTGGGGAACGCCGTGGAGCCCGACGTGTACTGGAAGTCACAACAACATTCCACGCACAGACGAAAGCCAGTCGGTCAGCCCCCTGGTCTGGTGTGCCGTGCGTGTTGTGTGTGTGCCGTGTTGTGTGTGTGTGTGTGTTGTGTGTGTGTGTGTCGGGTGGTGCGGACCTGGAGGTAGGCAGGAGAGGCGGGGGAGATGTCGGGAGGGGTCCACGAGGAGGCGGTGCGGTCGAGGAGGTCGATGGCGATGGGCAGGAGCTTCTTGAGCGCGTACCCGCCCCGCGCCAGCGGGTTGAGCAGCTTGCGCTGGAGGCCCTTGTGTACGACGGACGTGGTGAGCATGAACCGTGCCTCGCTGTCAATGACCAGCCCGTCGAGCTGCAGCCCACCACCACACCACGAGGAGGCACACATTCATCTGTGCGATTAGTGGCGGCACTACGCTGGATGATTAAAAAAACAGGGGGAAGGCAGTAACCAGCCAATTTGGAAACGAATTGGGCTGAGATTGCATTGATCACAATGACGCGACGTTCAGGGGCTGGGAGTGGGGAGGCACCTTGAAGAAGTCTTCGTCCTTGAGGGGCGGGTAGACAGGTACGGCAATGGCGCCGGCGTAGACGCAGCCGAAGAAGCCCACTACAAAATCGAGACCGGGCTCGAAGATGAGAAGAACCCGCTGGCCGTGGGCCTTGTTGGCCTGGAGGCCCTGAGCCACCACGCGGGCTTCCCGCTCGAGGTCGGCGTAGGTGAGCTTGCGGGCCACATTTCCGCCGTCATCGATCCATGAGAAGCCCGAAGAAATGGCCGATGCGGTCGTGTTGGCCGCATCGGCAGGCGAAGTAGCGGTAGCCGCGGCGTGTCGTTGGAGGAGGTCCACGAGAGTGCGTGGATTGCCCTGGACGGTCTTGCCACAGATGGTGGGGATGGGAGTAGTAGGAGTGGCCATGTTGGTGTTCACCTCGGTGTGTTAGATGATGGCCTCTGCTGCTAGTAGAGAGTGATCGAATTCGACGGAGATGATGATGCTAGTCACGACGATATTGTGTTTTCTTCCGAACGAATGGAATTAATCGGCGGCTGCCAGAATGAACAGAGAGATGTAGAGAGTGGGTGGGGAAAATAAAAGATGTAGAGTGTGTGGGGCGACCTCGCACACAAAATGTGTTGAACACAGCCACGGGCCGGGAGCGCGTGAGGCCGAAGGCTGGTGTTTGCGAGCGAGGGAGAAGGCGCGAAGAAGACGCCGCCGCTGTTCCAAGCTCCGGAAAATGCGGCGAGCCCCCCTCCCCCCTTCCGGCGGTTGGTGGGCCATGGCCCTAATTTCTTGTCCGCCCGGTGTCCCCATCGTAGTCGACAATGTCGCCACCTGTTGTGGTGTCATTCTTATTCTCCAGGGGCGATCAACCCCAAACGGACAATTACCACGAATGATGATCATCACGGTGGCCCGGCCATCTCTCCTTCTCCAGTTTTTCCTGCTTCCCAAAGACGGCCGTCTTGGCCGCGTCGGTGCGGCTTGGATGCTATCTGCGATAACGGCCCAGGAAAGGCCTTTCTCGGCGTGCGGGGTGCGGGGAAAGGGAAAGGTGGGTCGGGTCGGGCTCATGGCCGCTCGAACGGCGGCTCGGGCTGCTGGCGGAGGTAGGCCAGCGAGTTGACCTTCTGCTGCAGCTGCTCCCCGTACCACTGCAGCGATTCGTGCTTGCCGAAGAAGTCCATGCACAACAGCAGCGCGTTCATTCGCTCCGTCGGCTGGCGGACCGGTTGGTGTGTGTGTCGTGTGTCGTGTGTCGTGGTGAGCAATCCGTCGCTGTTGTGGCGTGGTTCGTTTGGAAGAGGGTGTGCGCGTGTACGTTTTTGATGCGGAACGCCTGTCTGAGCATGAACATGCCCTCCTTCTGCGGCCACTCCAGGAAGTGGTAGAGCTGGGCGAGCTCCGACTCGTAGCCACTGCGCGCGTGCGCGGTGAGCACATGACGGACGACCCAGGAGGGGGGGGAAGCCGTACCACTGGGCCAGGAGGTGACGGTACTGGCTGAGCGCGACCGCGTGCTTGGGGTCCGCAAGGATCTCAAACAGGTGCAGCTGGGAGAGCGTGTCCTGGTGTGTGGGCAGGCCCGACGGGAAATCGCGAATTGAGCCTACAGTCACGCCGAAGAGATGAAGGTGAAGGTGAAGGTGATGGGGACGCACCCGAAGGTAGAGGATTACGGTCATGATGACGTTGGGGTTGTGCGTCGCGATGGCGGCGCCGAGAATCGCGATCTTGTCCTGGAGCCGCGTGCAGGTGTACATCAGCACCGACGACCCGTTGAGCTCGATCTGTCTGATGATGCTCTCCGGCGTGCTCTTGCCGTCCATCCCATTCCTGCTCCCACGCGCCGCACGCGCGCCGCACGCCAGACGACTGTCAGGAACACGCACGACACACACACACACTGGCACGCACGCACACACGCGAGGAGCAAAGAGGAGGGAGTGCCTGAGTCGATTCTCGACTTCTTGCAGCTGCGCGTTCTCCCGTTCGAGCCGAGAGGCATTGTTCATGGACTCGTTGAGGGCGGCGATGAGCATCTTCTTCTCCTCCACGGCGCGCTTGAGCTGCAGCTGCCAAGTCAGCGCCACACCTGAAGCAAGCAAGCAGGAAGAAGAAAAAGCCTTGACGCACCTTGAGTTCGGTGTCTGAAGCTTTGTCGCTGCCGCGCGGAGCGGGGAGGGACGAGAAGTCGAGGCCCTTGACGTCGCCGCCGTGGCTCTCGATGGACTTGAGCTTGTCCTTCAGGATCGTGTTCTCCTCCCGGATCATCTCCACGATGGACGGGTCTCTGTCGAACGTTCACCGCGCGCACGCACGCACACGAAGCCGCCGCAGCCGCCAACTCACGGGGTGAGCGAACCATCGAGGCAGCGACCAGCCCAGCATGACGCATGATAGCGCGGGGGAAAGGGAAAGTTGGAGTTGGAGTTGGAGTTGGGGGGGGGGAAGAACGAAAGCGAGAGGCGGGCGATGTGTACCGCGAGTCTTGAAGCTTGGACACGGTCTGGGTGTAGGTGGAGCGGAGCTCTTCGAACTCGTTCTTCATCGTTTGGACGGTGGCCAGCAGCTTCTCCTCCTCCTTGAACTGCTTGTTGATCTGCTCGATGAACGACGCCCTCTCCATGCGAGAGAGCTGGATGTCGTTCTCCAGCTCGGCGACCCGCTTCTTGTACGAATCCTTTTCCTCTGCAGCCCCACCACCCACCGCCCACGCCCACGCCCACAAGTCAGACGTTGGGCATGAAGGGAGAGGTCCCATCAAAGCCCCGCCGCCGGCCCCGGCACCACCGCGTACGTATGATGCGGGAGATGTAGACCATGCCCTCCCCGAACACCCCCTCGTCTCCTTCCCCGGGCAGTCCCAGCTGCAGCTCCACGGGGGCCCCTCCCATCTCCCGTTCCCCCTGCGTGCACGCCGTGGGTGCGCTCGATCAGATTGGGTGCGCAACACACGACCAACGACACGCCCACGCACACACCACACAC
>CDFN01057763.1:0-13195 GCA_000826445.1 Acanthamoeba quina | reverse complement strand
GTCCCTCGCGCTCGCCGCCGACTTTGCCCGGCGGCAGGGCCTCAGCGCGTCTGGCGGCCGCGTGCGACGCACGATCACGGCGCGCCTCTCGGCCGATGGGCAGCAGCTCGACCTGCTCAACATCACCGTGGAGTTCGGGCTCGCTGTCAAGTCCGCCAGCGCCAGCGCGAACGTCTACGGCGTCATGACCAAATCGCTCGTCGCCGTACCGCTCGAGGCTGCCGCCAGCCTGCCCGTCGGGTGGTACGGTGGTTTGAGCAGGGACTCGGCTGCGTCGTCGCTGGCCCTGTACGACGCCGATCTCTTCGACGGGACCAACCCGGCCGTGGTTGACACTACGGCGAAGCCGCCTGGCGACGTCGGCTCGCTGGTCGACATCTCAGGCATCGTGCGCGACGTGGCTGGCAGCCCGGCGCTGCGTCAGGTCCTGTTTGACGTTCTGCCGTCGGCGCTCACCGAAACCGCGCGCGGCGCCTTCCTCAACGCGTCGTCGTTCGCACCCGTGACCCTGGCCGACGTAACTGTGGGCAGCATCCGCACCTCGGCCGCGGCCACGCCGGCCGTCGGCGTGCTCCTGCAGAGTCGGGCTGAGTGTCGCGGCGCCGAGTGCGCCAGCATGCCGTTTGCCGAAGCACTCCAGCGGCTCGTGGCCTCGGCCGCGCGAAGCCGCGACCTGTGCCCGACACCCGTGCTTCTGATCGACTCCCTGCGGGCGTCACTCAGCGTGGACCTCACGGTCGGCTTCCTGTCCCCCACGGCCCCCGCCGGCCTCACCCAGTCGTACGTGCGCGCCAGCGGCATGAGCGCCCGCAGCGAGGCCTTGTTCCGCTGCGGCGAGTCCTACGTGGGAATCGCGCTCTCCGTGTCGGCGCCGCTGGACCAGACCGCAGCCTATTGGCCGCTGGCGGCGCTCACCGACCAGCGCACGGCGGTCGGCTTGGTGCGCGCCATCCCGCTGGTCACGCAGGGCCACATGGCCGGCGTGCTCCTCGATTCTGACGACGCGCGCCACCACGTGGCGCCCTTCGATCTGTTCTCGGCCCACGGCGGCGGAATCCTGCTCCCCGACCACGCGCTGACGGAAGCCGACCTCAAGTCCAACGTGACGGCCCTCTTCGCCGCCATCCAGCACCGGCTGGCGACGTCGGTKCCGCTGGTCGACGCACTGATGGCCGACCTCCTCCCGAGCGACCCGCAAGCTGTCGCCGAGCTGRTCGACGCCTACGTGTCGCRGACGTTCTACCCCACATTCTTTGGATTCCTCCACTACATCGCGGTGCTGCGCGACAGCGAGCTCCAGGTCTTCGTGTCGCCCGACGGCCTCGGCGCTACACTGGCGATTGACATCGCCCGCCAGCGCGTCCGCCTCTCGAGTCCCTCGGCGGTCGGCGTCGACGCGATCGTGTCCCACGCCAACGCCGCGCTCCACACGCTGAGCGCTGCAGCCGTGCAGCAGTTCGGCTCCCTGTCCACCTACATGGTGCCCCGCGTGCCTAAGGACCTCACCGACACCGACGTCGAGCTGGCCCGCTTCTTCACCGCCGTGGTGACCATCAACTGCACCCGCCTGCTCGACTCACGCACCAACAAGACGACCAGCGTCGGCGTGGTCGCCGCTCCGCGCTTCTCCGCAGTGGCCTCGGTCCAGGCCCAGTTCAACGCCTCCGACCCGACCCTGCTCTTCAGCAGCGCCCACGTCACCTACGACTTTGGTGCATCCACGGCGACGGCGACGGCCCAGGCCGGCTCGGCCGCGGCTGGCGTAATGAGCTCTACGGTCGGGCTCACCCGCGACGGCCAGCTGGCCACCGACGGCACGTGGAGCAACCCATCGGCCCTGCGCGCGTCGCTCGACTCCATCTCGGATGACCTGTTCGAGGTCCCCTGGGCCGAGGGCGCTGTGCAGCCGGTGGTCGGGCTCGACTTTGGCGAAATGGCCCGCGGCATCAGGTTGGTCGACATGATCTCGGATCTCGCCGTTAGCGAGGCCATCAGCTCCACGCAGCCGATTGACGGGTGGACCCTCGCTGGGCTGATCCAATCGGCCATCGCTGCCTACGCGGCGGGCGACGATACCGTCATTGCCGATGTGCGCGTCGTGCCGCTGCTCAACGCACAGACCATGGACGTCTCGCTGGTCATCCACAACCAGCGGCGGGTCCAGGTGGCTACCGTGGGCACGACGTGGGACTCCACTGCCGACACTGCGCGGCTCGCCATCCCGATGACACTGACCACGACGCTGCGCTTCACCGTCAGCCCGTCGGCCTACAACATCAGTGAGTTCTCGGTGCGCGGCGGTGGCGAGCTCCGGGGCTGGGTGATCCCGTTCACCTACGGCATGCTCGCCGGCACGGTCACCGGCGGCAGCGCCTCGGCCGCACTGGCGGTCAACCTGCCAGGCTCGACCTACCTCCGCGTGACGATGGCCGTCGCCACCGAGCAGCTCGCCCTCCGCGCGCAGATCACCGATGAAGACCTGGTGGACCCGAGGCGAGCCGTGCTGGTCGTGACCAAGGCTGACGACGGCGTCGACGCCACGCTCGGCACGCCTACGGTCACCTCGTCCCGCGTCATGTCCGTGCTGAGCGAGGTCATCCTGCCGGCGCTCCCGCAGGCCTTCAGCGGCACGCTCAACGTACCGATTCCGCCGCTCGACAAGCCGCTCGGCTCGATCACCCAGTTCGGCCGCCTGCTGACCATCATCAAGCCCTGGCTCGGCAGCATGCCGGCGCCGTCCAACGTCGGCCAGCTGGTCCAGTCGGCCACCTTCTGCACGGGCGCCGCTGGCCCGAGCGGCGGCAACGTGACCGCTTTCGCGCTCAACATCACCGTCAACGCCAACGCCCTGGTCACCTGCAAGGCCGCAGGGCCGCTGGCGCCGGCTAGCGTCGGCGCGTTGCGTGATGACGTCACGGGCCTGCTGGCCAGCTGCGACCTCGATTCCTTCCTGGCCGTCCGCGTGCTGACCACGCAGGCCCAGCCCGACGGCACCGAGTGCGGCCGCGTCGGCTTGTTCCCCGCGGTGCCCGGCATCATCTGGAGCTTCGCCATCGCCACCGTGTCGGTGGGCGGCAACGTGAGCATCGACGGCAAGTGGATCACGTCGCCCAAGCCGGCCTTTGGCACCTGGACTGACTTTGCGCGCCTCATGGCCGCGATCTTCGCCTACGACGACGACCCGCTCGGCACCGGCACCGCGCAATGGACCACCGCCAACGCGTCGATGGTCGTGCCGCCCGAGCTGGCCGCCTTCTACCCTTCGGAGTTGCTGGCGATATCGGTGCGCGTTCAGGCCGACCACGTGGCCGACGACTACCAGTTTGTCATGCAACCGCGCATCAGCGCGTCCGACGGCGTGATCCAGCTGAGCTCGCCCAACGCGACGGGCACCGGCGAGGTGGCTTCGACGCTGTCGGCTGAGATGTTCACCATCTTTGGCGGGCCGCCGCTGGGCGGGCGTGGCAACATCAGCCTCAGCACCTGTTTCGACGGCGTCAACACGACGACCAACGGCACGCTGGTGCCGGCCGCGCCCAACAACACGTTCGTGCTCACGATCGGCGCGCAGGTGCTGTCGACCTCGTTCCGGCCTGAGTGGCTCAGCGTGCAACAGCTCGTCGTGCTGCCCGCCGGCAAGCTCCTGAGCGCGGCGCTGATCGACGACGTGCTGTCGCAGGTCAACGAGACCCTGCGGCCCATGCTGGCCATCTACGAGGTGCCCGGCGACGGCCTCATCCACCCCACGAGCCAGGTCCGCTTCGACCTCGCGCGCTGGCAGCTGCCTGACGGCCGCTGGATCCTGCCGACGGCGTTCGGCATCAACTCTGTCTCGCCGCTGCCGGCCATCGCCAACGCCACCAACGTGCCCTCGCAGGCTGTCATTCTGGCCAAGGACCTGGAGATGACCCTGGCCACCAATGTCGAGGCCGCCGCTGCGGCTCCGACCGACGCGCACGGTCGGCGCACCACCGGCCCGCCGACGGCTCAGGGCCGCATCGGCGTCGTCGCCTTCACCGCCGCTCGGCAGCATACTTTGAGTCGCATGACCGTCACCGTCACCGGCGCCTCCGAGTTCCAGGCCCTGACTGACCTCTACCCGTCGCGCGAGCGCTTCTTCGACTCCTTCACCGTCGGCCTCCAGGTCAACAACACGGCCGTCGTGACCGGCCTCGACGTCGACGACGTCGCCAAGGCGCCGCCCAATTTGTCCGCCGTCGGCAGCGGCCGCGGCAGCAATGTATCGACACCGGGCATCACGTTCGGGCAGGTCGGGCACTACGTCGTGGACAGCCTCGACTCGCTCAAGAATCTCACGCAGCGCCTGGGCTCCTGGTCCTCGTCGTTCAACGGCTCGCGCCGCGCGATTGACACCTTCCGCGGGCTGCTGCGGACCAACACCTCCATCTGCACGTGGATCGACCTGGCCGACGGTCTGGCCGCCGTCCTGGTGCAGACGCCGCTGGTCAGCGCCCAGATCCCGTTCGCCCACCGCAGCTTCGGGTCGATACTCAACGACAACCTGGTGGCCTCGCTCGACAGCCTCCTGTCGAGCGTGTGCGGCGCCCACGAGCCCTTCTCGCTGGGCACCTTCTGCGACCTGGTCAAGACGGCCTTCAGCGGCACCATGACGGCTTGCGCCAACGTTGAGATCTCTGACACGGGCCTGGCGATCGACCTCGTCGTGGAGCCCTTCAACCGCACCTACGTCGACCAGATGCGCTTCGACACCAGTGCGCTCTTCGCCGATCCGAGTCTGCCGGTTGGCATCGGCGCCGCCGGCGAGGTCACCCTCAACGTGGCGTTCGACTTCCGTCTGCGCCTGCTGGCCCACTTCGGCAACAACGGCAGCCTGGTCACGTTCAGCCTCGACCGCGAGGCCACCTCCTTTGCCGTCGCCGTCGACTTTGACCTCCAAGGCACCGTCCAGGGCAACTTTGGACCCGTCGCGCTGGCCCTGCCCAACTCGCACGTTTGGATCGGCAGCCCGGCCCGCCTCGTCGCCCGCCTGCCCCCCGCCGCGCCCGCCGAAGCCGAATTCGCCTCCGTTACGGAAGGGTCGAGTGTCGCGCTCGTCGACCACCACCAGCGCTCGTCGAACGCGACGCCCGAGGTGCGGGTGAGCCTGACCGGCTCGGCGGGCTTCAGCGCGGTGGTGGGCTTCAGCACCAACGTGCAGTGCGTCGTGGGCGTGGAGGTGACCGACCTGGCGGCCTTTATCGCCGGCCAGATGCCGAACGTGACCCAGCACAACTGCGGCCAGGGCTTCGCCGTGGAGCTGCTCGAGCTGCTACACCAGCAGCCGCTCCTGGCCTCGTTCGGCCTCGGGTTCGTCGACCAGTGGGAGACGGGCCTCGCCCAGTTCATCGACCTCATCCTGGTCGCGCTGCGCGAGGGCGCCGAGCTGCCGCTGGTGGGTAAGCTGGTGTCGGGGCTCCTCACCGACGCGCTCGGGCAGGTCAACGGCGCCGACGCCGTCAACAGCCTCACGCGGGCCATCAGCACCATCACCGACCGCCTGCTCACCAAGAGCGCCACCGAGAACAAGGCCGACCTGGAGCAGCTCGTGCTCGAGCTCTTCACCGAGGCCCTGTGCTACGAGTTCCGCGACCTGCTCGTGTCGTGCCCGGCCGTGCCGCAGCTCAACTCGTCGTCATCAGCGACCGAGTTCACGTGGCCGCTGCACTTCCGCGGCGCCAACAAGCGGGCGCTGCCGCACCTCGACGTGAGCCTGGGCGACCACGGGCCGGCCACGCTGGCGCTCAAGTGCGGCGCCGACCTGGAGATGGAGTGGGACCTGGTGATGGTGATGGCCTTCAACCGCTCGCACGGTCTCGCGTTCCGGTTCGAGACGTCGCCCATGTTCCTGGGCGACATCGCGCTCGAGGTGGAGCCCGGGTGCAAGCTGTCAGGCACGCTGGGCTGGATCGGGGCCGACCTGGCCCTGCACAACCCCAAGCTCCTGGAGGCCAAGCTCACGGTCGACAAGAACCTCGAGATCGACTTTGTCGCCGTCGCGCAGGTGCTGGGCGCCGCCGAGCTGGGCCTGGGCGGCGAGCTGGCCGAGCGGCTGGCCAAGGCCGGACCCGACGCGCTCGACACGCTGCCGCACTGGCAGGCCACGCTCAACCTCACCTGGGAGTGGGACCTGCGCCACAACTCGCAGCTGGTGCCCCACTTTGCCATCACCGACATCGGCTTCTGCATCGGCCGCCTGCTGACCAACGTCATCGGCGGCACCGTGTCTCAAACGATCGACAAGCTGCTCCACCCGCTCGACCCGGTGCTCGGCCCCGACGGCATCCTGCTCAGGCCCGTGCCGGGCCTCTCGGGCGTGTTCGGCAACAACATGAACCTCGCCCAGCTTCTCATCTACGCCTGCCAGTCGGCCACCGAGTGCAAGGTGGGCGGCCTGCTCGAGATGCTCAAGACCTTTGCGCAGGTGTTCAGCGACGTCGAGTCGCTCGCCGACATCACGTCGATGCTCGGCGGCGAGGGCTGCAACATCGTGCAGCTCGTGCGCAACTTCACCGTCGACTTCAAGCAGGCCCACCCGGAGCCCAAGTTCACCGGCGCCGTGCCGCCCGAGGGCCTCCAGTACAAGGGCGCCGCCGCCGGCAACGAAAAGCTCAAGGACGCCGCCGGCGGGTTCCACCGCGGCGTGACCACCGCGGGCAAGTTCGGCATCCGCCTCTACATGTTCGACGACCTGGCCAACACGATGATGAGCGCCATCACGGGCAAGGACTTTGCCATCGCCGGCGTCACGCTGCCCGACGTTACGTTCTTCGTCGGCATGGAGTGGCCCATCATCGTGTGGGACCCGCCCGAGGTCGACGTCATCATCGGCGTCAACGCGCGGCTCACGCTCTCCTTTGGCGGCGTGTCGCTCATGTACAGCGGCCTCGCCGGCGCCTTCAAGACCAAGTCGCCCGGCGTGCTCTTCAGCGCCCTGGCGCTGCCCACCAAGAACGACGACGGCTCGGTCCGCTGGCCCATCCAGGCCGCCATCGGCCTCTACGGCGGCGTCGCCATCGACATCTTCATCTTCCGCGCCGAGACCTACCTCACCGTCACGCTGGAGGGCGACGTCGGCTTCGTCGACCTCGACAACGACGGCTGGGTCACCTTCAACGAGATGGCCTTCCTCATCCGCCTCAACGGCCCGGCCGGCGCCATCCGCTTCCGCATCGTGCTCACGCTCGGGTTCGGCATCAAGATCCAGACGTGCATCAACCTCATCGCCGTCCGCTTCTGCTACACGTGGACCGACCAGCACTGGGAACACTCGTGGACGCTCTACGACAGTTCGAGCAATCCGCTCGACTCCCTCGCCATCTCATCGGGCGGCCACACCTCGGTCAACCTCGCCCTCGTCCGGTTCGGCGGCGGCAAGCGCTCGGCCGACAGCGCGCCCGCGCTGGGCTGCGACTCGTGCGAGTTCGGCGTCGACACCAACAGCAACCGGTACAACGGATCGAGCATCGCTATGGCCGATTACGGTTCGGCGGCGCCGCCCGACCCGGACCTCATGTTTTCGGTGTACCAGACCCCTACGGGCATCTCGGTCGACTTTGCGCCCGCGGGCGTGACCCAGTTCGGCGGCGCGCCACACATGTCGCGCGCGGGCCTGCCGGCGTCACAGTCCCTGATAACGCACGGCGACCCGGGCGGCTCAGCCTTCACCTGGTCGGTCGGCTACGTGACGCAGCTGGTGGTCCTGCCGGACTACGACACGGTCACCCTGCGCTACCAGGTGGCCGAGTACCGCAACGTGAGCATCATCGCCCTGTCGCCGCAGGCCGTGACGCCCGACACGGTGCCCGGCGTCACCATCACTCGCTGCGCGCAGGTGCACTTCACCCGGCCCAAGGCCGGCGTCACCTTCAACGTGTGGGGCCTGCCCTGCCCGGTCCTGCTCGAGTCGGCCGTCGCCACCAACATCTCGCTCGCGGGCGACGTCGCCGCCTACGCCGGCCGGGCGTTCGAGATCCAGGGCGAGGCCTGGTCGGTCACGAGCGCCATCACCGCGACCGTGCTCAACATCACCACGGCGAGCCTCATCGCCGCCGACGGCGAGCTCACCGCCGAGATTGGCCTGCCGGCCGCCTACAAGACCCTGTCGGTCCAGGGCGACCTCAAGCGGCCGGCGACCTACATCATCTCGGAGGTGGCGGCCGGCGTTGCGGCGCGCATCACCGGCGGCTCGATCAGCGACCGGTTCGTGGTGCCCGACATGCGCCTGCTGCGCGGCAGCACGCTGATCAACGGCGGCTCGGGCGACGACACCACCGAGATCACCATCGTCACGCAGCCGGGCGTCGACATGCTGGTCACGGCCAACGCGATGGGCCTCGTGCTGCAGGACGGCCACAATGCGTCCGCGGCCGAGACCAACAGCACCACCCTGCGGCACACCAGCATTAAGCGCCGCACTTACATCATCAAGGGCGCGGCGGACACGCTCTCGAACGTAACGCTGCTCGGCGTGGAGCGCGATGACTCGGTGACGGTGGTGGCCCACGGCGAGCCGGGCGGTACCATCGCCCAGCGCATCACCGGATGTGACGGCAAGTCGGAGCTGCGGGTGACGTTCCAGAACGGCGGCCTCCACGAGGTGCGGATCGGCAACAACCACCAGGTGACGGGCATGCGCTGCACCGTGTGGCTCAACGCCGTCGCCAACATCTCGCTCACGGTCCACGTCGTCATCGAGGCCTCGGCCGAGACGCGCCCGCTGCAGTACGACATCCAGCAGAACACGATCCTGGTCTACGACGTCGAGAACGACGGCAGCTTCTTCCACCTCATGTTCAACCAGATCGACCGCGTCGACGTCCAGTTCGGCCTCGGCGGCTCGGTTCTGCGCATGGCCGAGGGCACTGTCGGCACGGAGTACGTCTTTGACTTTGGCACCGGCGCCCGAAACGCGACCAACGCCACCAACGACGACGACGGCGGCAACGACGTCACCAACATCGCCAATATCGCGGCCACCGACAGCCCGCTGCTGCTGCTCGGCCGCATCACGCAGGTCAACATCGGCCCGCAGCAGTCCCGGATCGGCAGTACCGACCCGCTGAAGGGCATACTCGCCCCGGTGGCCATCGCGCAGCAACCGCCGCCGCAGAACGCGTCGGCCGCACCCTGGGAGGCCGCGATCGTGCGCCTGGCCGCGGGCACGGGCAAGGCGGCGCCGGCACAGCACTACTACCTCGACGGCGGCTGCCTCGCCGCGCAGAACCGCACGGCAAGCAGCAACCGCGTCACGCCGTCGCACATCACCATCACGCCCTCGGCCGACTTGTGTGACCTGATGACCGCGTACGGCCTCGCCGCCGCGTGCGTCGACCCGTGCCCCGTGGTCTACACCGGCCCGATCAACGTCGCCATCGTCACGGGCTGGGCCGATGACTCGTTCTACGGCGTAAACGTGAGCCAGGCCAGCGTGACGATAGAGCTCGGCCCCGGCGCGGACAACGTCACCTGGTTCGCCGCCCCGCTGGCGGCCAGCGGCGCCAACGGCACCGGTAGTGTCCACCCCATGATGCAATTCGACCTCGGCGCGGGCGCCGACTCGGTGCTCCTGGACTCGCCGATGGGCAACGCCACGGTCCTGCTGGGCCACGACACCGATGTCGACGTAGTGGCGTTCTACTACGGCGGCCTGTCGCTGCCGCCGAGCGTGCACGACAATGTGGTGGCGCCTGTGGGACCCGACAACGCCGCGCTCGCCCTCCAGCAGGTGCGCGCCGAGGACCTGCTCTTCATCTACGGCGGCCGCCTGGCGGTCGACACTGCCGCCGTCGCCTCGGCTAATGTCGAACCGCTGGCGACCGTGGCCGACGACGGTGAGTCGCGGCCCGTGGTGGTGGTCAACGTCACGGTGCCCGGACAGGTGATCAACATGGACGTGCAGTCGAACGTCACCTACCGGGTGGTGGGCTCGGCGCAGCTGGCCACGGTCAACCTCAATGGCCAGGGTCGCCAGCAGCCGCCGTTCCCGACGGCCTCAGACTGGGACGTCATCGTCGACGTTCCGTCGTCGGCCCAGGTCGACGTCAACATGCTGGCCGTGCCCGACTCGCGCTCCCTGATGACTGTGAACGTCACCGGTGGCGCCGACGTCCAGTCGGTACAGCTCGAGTCGCTCGCGCCGGCCGGCCTGTGCCGCACGACCGTGGGCGTGCTCGAGGTGCGCACCATGCACGTCGACCACATCAAGCTCGACGCTACGCAGTGCCCCGTCGATGTGCAGGTCCGGGGCACGGCTGCTGCCGACCTCGTGATCGTGACGCCCGAGAACGCCACCGAGTCGTCGGTCCGCCTGTTGGACCTGGACAGCGCCGTGCTGGTGGTCAACGCCACGGTCGTCGTCGCGCCGCAGGCCCTGCTCGCCAACCGCACCGTCGTGGCCGTCGGCCCGCGGTCGCAGGCGAGCGTTGCCGACTTTGTCTTTGCCGGAGGTGTGTCGTTTGTCGACGGCTGCCTCCTGGGCTCCGACTTTGACCCGATCACCGCTCCGTTCTCGCAGTGGCTCGCCCGCGAGGCGGCCGCCGTGGGCGTTAACGACACCAGGCGCGCCGCCAAGTGCTCGCTCTTTGCGCACCGCGCAGACAGGTTCAACCTCACGGCGCCGGCGCTCTACGTGGGCGGCCTCGGTGCGACGGAGCGGTCTGCGGTCATTCGCCGCCTGGTCCTGCAGCGCGTGCCGGCCAGCGTCACGATCGACAACATCGGCTCACCCAGCTGGCGCAGCGCCACGGTCGCCGGCTCGGTGCTGGGCGTCGACGGCCGGCTGGAGGTGGACCTGGAGGCCGGCGGCCGGCTTACGCTGACGACCGCCGTCTTCGGCGACGCCGACACCAGCACCCTGGACATCTATGCCACGTCGGCAGCGAGCCGCGCGGCCAACGGCACGGCGCCACCGTGTCAGTGGTTCTTCGGCACCGACGACGACGGCGGACAGCCGGGCGGTGCCACGCTGCTTATGAGCAGCGTCGACGACGACGCGGCGCTGGCGGCGGTCTACGCCTCGTCGCTGCTCGACCCGTGGCACCTGCCGCTGGTGCGGCTCCACGGCCCGGTCCGGCTCACCACCCAGCTGCACAACCTCACTGACGGCACGACGCGCGACGTCATCGTTGAGTCCGCCGCGCTCCGGGTCTACGAGTCGCCCGACGTCGAGCCGCTCGTGACTGTGGCCTGGGCTCCGCACTCGCAGCCGCAGGGCAGTCTCCAGATCGAGCTCGTCGACGGCAGCAATCGCGTGACATTCCACGGCGTGGTCGGCCAGGCGCAGCCGTTCGGCCTGCCACTCATCATCGTCAACGACACGGCCGTCGCCACTCTCACGCCGCCGTCCGCCGGTGCGTCGGCGCCGGCCATCGAACTGCTCCACACGTCGGGCATGCTGGCCGACCTGGACACCCAGTTCCTCGACCCGCTGAGCAGCGGCAGCAGCGCCGCACAGTACTGCCTCCAGCCTAACGAGCAGTGCTCGACCAACGCCTGGCTGTGGCTCAGCGGCCGCCTGGCGCCGTGGCTCACCACCGAGCTCGCGTGCCGGTCGCGCGACGCACTGGCCGCGTGCCGGAGCCAGGTCTTTGCCTCGCTGAGCCTGCCCGGCGGCAAGCACCGGCTCCGCGCCCTCTTGCACCCCTCGCTCGCGCCGTCGCCCTCGGCACTGCCCTCGCCCTCGGCATCGCAGTCACCGTCAGCGTCTCCATCGTCGTTGCCACCGACGTCGGCATTGCCATCACCGTCGTCATCGCCCCAGAACTCATCGCTGCCATCACCGTCATCATCGCCCCAGAACTCATCACTGGTCTCGCCCTCGCCATCTGCGTCGTCATCGCCCCAGAATGCGTCGTTGCCGTCGCTCTCGCCATCTGCATCGGCATCGCCTCAGAATGCGTCGTTGCCGTCGCTCTCGCCGTCTGCATCGGCATCGCCCCAGAATGCATCGTTGCCGTCACCGCCGGCAGCGTCATCATCGGCCTCACCATCGACATCGTCGGTGCCGCCGACAGCGCCGTCGCCCTCTACGTCGTCATCACCACCGCCGTCCTCGCTCCTCGCGGCGATGAGGGAGACCCGGGCCACGGCGCCGAAGAAGCCCGCCAGCGTGCCGTTCGTGCTCTACATCACCGCCGGCCAGGCCGACACTCCCGACCCGGCCGCCGGCGCACTGGCCCAGGCCGCCCCCGTCCAGCGCAGTTACACCGTGAGCGTGTTCGTCATGTACGCGGGCATGACCCTGATGGGCTTTGGCTGGTGGGTCATTACCGGCAGCGTCATCCCGGCCGGCTGGGGCCCGTTGGTCATCACCGCCTCTCTGGCGGGCCTGCTCGGCCCCTCGACCGCGTGGGACCCGCGCGTGGTCGCCGTCGTCGAGGGCTCGTACTGGGCCCTGGCCACCTTCGGCTCGGGCTGCGAGCCGCTCGGCACCTTCCATGTCACCGTCATGGGCTTCTTCGTGGCCGCCGCCCTCCTGACCGTGCCCGCGCTCGTGTTCAAGCGGCTGCGCAAGGCCCTGCCGGCGCTCCAGCGCGGGCTGACGGCCGTGACGGTCGCCATGCTGCCGTTCGTGATCGTCCAGGTGCCCGGGCACGATGGCGCGCTGGGCTGGGCCCTGTTCACGGGCCTCGCTGCCGTGTGCGGCCTCGTCGTGCTGGGCTCGTACTACTTCCACACCTTCAAGGCCCTGCCCAGCCGCAACCGCCGCTACTTTGCCCTCCTGCCGGCCATACTCATGTCCCTCGTGGCGGTGGTCATGTCGATCCTCGCGCGCCTCCGCGACGACGACGGCATGCCGCGCGAGCTCTTCTACGTCGCCGCCCTCGCCGCGCTCGCCGTCGACTGCGCCGCCAGCCTCAGCAGCATGCTCGTCCTGATCTCGCTGGTCAAGGGCTGGTGGCGCGTCAGCCCGGTCATCATTTCGGGCGTGGCCATGTTCTTCAGCGTCGGCTGCGGCCTCATCTTCCTCATCTCGATCGAGGCGGCCGACGCGGGCGAGCTGGCGCTGGTCATGTGGTACCTGTGGGTCCTCCTGCCCACGGCCGCGGCCATCATCGTCATGTGCCTCCCCTACCCGGTCATCACCAAGCCCCGGCCCATCTTCGCCGGCGGCAGCAGCGGCAGCTCTGCCCAGCGGCCCCAGCGCGAGCTCTCGACGCCCGACGAAGACGACGAC